>CAUYUJ010015183.1:1038729-1068729 GCA_963575745.1 Prorocentrum cordatum | reverse complement strand
GAGAGCTTGCCAGGGGGCCCTGCCGTGAGAAGATCACGACATCAGATGCTCGGGCCTCGCCCTCTGTCAGCCCAGCCCGCGGCAGTCGGCAGTTTAACCTTGCTGTCCGGTGGCTCTGCGGCCGTGCGTGCGCTTTCAAGGCCGCCCGCGTCCTTCTCCGAGCTAGCAGGCATGGGGGCCACTGCGAGCGGGGGTCCGCCAGAGCGCCGCGTCTCGCATCGGCGGCGAGCCCAGGGGCCTGGCATCGCTCGGACGTGTGCATTTTTCCTTCGGCGAGGACCATCGAGGAGCATCCTTGATCATTTGGCGAAAAAACCACGCACGAAACCAAACAAAAAAACACAGGGAATGGACGTCCGAGCGATGCCCAGGGGGGGGGAAGAGAGAAGGGGCGGGCTCTCTCAGAAGGCTCGGAAGTCCCCTAGCCTGCCCTGACGTTTTCTGAGCCTTCCCCGAAGACACGGAGAAGTTCTCAGGAGGCCTGAGCGTGTCTGAGAAGCCCCGCCGCTTTCTCAACAAAAACCTACTCCTTCTCACTTCCCCCCCTCGCTCGCCGCCGATTGCCGGATCCTGCAGAGCCAGGGCTGCGTTGACCCGAGCTTGCGCGCAGGATCCTGCAGGAGCTTGCACAGTCTGATTGACCCGGTGTCTGCAGTGGTTTGGTCAGTGCGTCCTCCATGTTTCCCACTTTGCGCCGGGGGCCCCACGGATATACCAGCTGGGGCGAGTGTGCGGGAGTTTGTCGTTCTCCTCGTGGGCGGTATGAGGACGTCACCTCACTCCGATCCTAAGTAGCAGGGCCAATCCTGGGCCCAGGATGGGCGTATACAATGAGGAGTGAAAAAATCACACAGACACAATTAATCGTCGATTCCCCATAAAATATGGGAAAACATTGGAAGTGGTGGGGAAGACGAACATCCAACAAGTATGCAAAAACATTCTGGGATTTGTGTGTGTGCGTGTGTGTTTGTGTGTGTGTGTGTTCCTGGGCCCTGTTATACATTGCCTCGTCCCTCTCCTCCTCCCGCCCGCCTGCCGAGCCCGCCCCAGTGCTCGAGCAGCGAGCCAGGCGGCCGATCTGGCGAGGGGCACTGGGCGGCGATGGCGAGACACCCCTGCCCTCCTGCGAAGACGGACAGAAAAATACACATACATACATATATCCGTATACACACGTCTATATATATGTATGTGTATATATATATATATATATATGTATATGTATATGTATATATATATATATATGTATGGAAAAGCTCGAGCGGTTTCCGCGGGGCTGGTGGAGGCACCAAACCTGCACGAGATGTTGCCCGAACGCAGAGGGCGCCGCGCATATGTGATCCTTCGGGCGCGCGACGACTGTCGCTCGAGCCACGTTCCTTTTCGCCCGCGGTGTTCAACCCGTTTAGCCAATCCGCACAGCCCGCATCACACGCAGCGCTACGAGAACCATCTGGCGATTGATTTCGGATATGGGCGACACAGCTAGCATGTGAACAATGTTGCGGGCTGCTCCATCCTCCTCAACAACATATTCAAAGAGAAACACACCGAAAACATCGCATCCACCAGAACACCAAAGACGAGGCGGAGTCATCACAATCGAGCAGGGTGCCACCAAGCTGAAAATCATCACGGCCGACTCGCCTCCAGCACCATAGGACCGACGGACAATTCCTCAGTGGCGAGTCGCCACGGCGAGGATGGCTCAATGGGTGAATATTGAGCTCTTAGCCACACCATCACGGGTCACCCCCATCGTGATGATGGACTTTAACGACCGCTTCGCCCACGGCCCCGATGGCGACGAGACGGTAGGCCCCTACTCCACGGGCAAGGAAGGCGAAACAGGCAAGCTCTACCACCACAACTTCGTGACCACGCACATGGCCGCCGCCAACACGCACTACGACACGGGCTCCAGTTACGACGGACGCCATCCTTCAGTAGTCACTGACGACATCTGCATCCACACGATCTTAGTCTCCCGCATCTTGCAGTGCCGCGTCTGGAACCACGCCGCCCACGCTTTGCAGATCTTCAGGCGACTCAAGGACTACAAGCCGTTGATCCTCAAGCTTGAGGCACCACCCACCTGCCACACGGAGGGGAAGGCATACCAGACCTTGGACCGCGACGCCTCCGCGTTGGGCCTTAAGGAGGGTTACAAGCACGTCGAGTTCCTGGACAGCCTGGAGAGCCAGCTGACCACCCGCGGCGACTTGCTGGACGAGTACCTTCAGCGCGACGACGGCACGTACCATTGGGGCCTCACCATGCCGTGTTTCCGCGACGCTGCCCTCGAGCATTTCTCAGCCACAGCGCGACGACCCGAATGGCGCCGAGAAGCACTTGAGGAGAAATTGCAGCTACTTTGGCAAACGAGCGCAACTACGGCAACAGCTACACGTCCAGGAAGTTCACAACGCCCACGAAGAGACGCTCCAGGCGCTGGACCAGACCATGTGCGACCTCAGCAAACGACTACGCCGCCACATGAAGGGCACGAGCCACAAGCACCATGAGAAGCAGCGCGACGACCAATGGCTGGCGCGGAGAGAGCGACGACTTGCCGAATGACACAGCGTCACCGAGACCATGCTCCGACATGAGCTTCGAGCCCGCATGCGCCTCTACGGCAGTCCCCCGAGCTCCCCCGAGCTGGACCAGCGGCAGCAATTCCTACAACGCCCAGGCGCCGAAGGAGGACTACTTGCAGTGCCGGCCCCAGCTGTGCTCCCGACACGAGACGACCTCGTGCCGCCGCGCCCGACGCCATTCGGCACTTCTCCGACGCTGACGATGACGCCGACGACATTACATCAGACGCCAGCACCACACCGCCACGACCACAACGACACAGCACCACCACGCCCGACGACGCCGCCCACCACCCTGCAGCCGACGACGACAACTACGCCCGCAGCATCGACACCAGCCACCCACCTCCCAACAGCATTCCACGACGCCATGGACTACCAGGAAGCCGATTTCGACGCGATGTTAGAGCAGGAGGCCGAGGGCGACTACGTTCACGAGTCGCGGCCCGAGGACTACCCGCCGGCACCAACCGCGCCGCCGCCGGCTGCATCTCGAGAGGCCCGTGCCAACCGCCCACACCAAGTCTCGAGCGCGCCGCGCGGGCTTCAGCTGAATTTCGCAATCGAAGCGCCAGCGGAACTTGCCGCTGTCGCCGAGCCCCTGGAAGGAAATGCGCCTCGCCGCGTTCGGTCCCAGCAGAAGTATAACTGATGGCACTCCGACCCGAGATCCTCAGACGCCCAGGGCGACCGCGGAGAGGCCCTGGGGCGATCGACGCCCCTGACGGCGAGGGGAATTCTTCCAAACGGAAGCGCCAGCTACCGCGGGAATATCGATTGGGGCGACCACCTTCACTCGCATGATTCGCCCACGCCCGCCAACGCGATCGTGCGCCGAAGCAGTCGAACGCCTCCCAGAGCTCCCAGCAGGACAAAGGCAAGATGCTCATCGGCCCAGCGGGCTTGCGCTTGATCCACTGCTTCGACATGTTCTGGCGCTTTTTCTGCCGACGCCCACGAGAACGAGGATTTCCTGTCCGACAGCCTGCTTGCGCGCGCGGAGGCATCCCGCGTCGACGACGCGAATTCGGTGTTCGCGTCACTAGAGCGGTTGCCAGTGAGCTCCGACGCGCGAAGATCGCCTTCGCAGCTCGCTCCCTCGACGGCCGCAACGCGTTTGGATGCGCTTGCCACGGCGCCATCGACAAGCGCGTCATCTCCACCTTACGCGACGGCGACCGCCAACTGATACTAGGACGACGCACCGTGTCCCGGACGATAGTCGACGCGAGCGACGGCACCCTGGTCACGAAGAACCGCGAAGGAGGACTCATGGGCCATCATGGGCGGCCCCGACGAACCCGACGCCATCATGAAGATCTACAACCGCAGCCTGGAAGCCCTGGCGGCCCGACGCCGCGGACATCAACGCCTGCGTGATGTGCCAGTCGTGCGCGCCGACTTGGGGCCCCGACGGACACGCCCAGGACCTCGGCCGCCAAGTCTTCGCCGACGACGCCCTGGAGTTCCGCGCCGCGCCGAGCGATGGGGCCACGAAAGCAGGCCTTCGACTCCGTCGGCCAGCTTCCTGGCGCCAGCGCCGACGAGGCCCGCGCCCTGGCCGCCGCCATCGAAAGGGACTTGGACTCGCTTCGCCAAGCACTACGAACAGATTACGCTCACGAGCGAACGCATCATATGTAGTACGACTTGTCCGACCAAGGGGGGTCGCAGCGCCGCGTCGCATCAGCGCGGAGCGCGCGCTCGCGCATGCTAGGCCAGACCTGGGGCCCGCGCCTGCTCACCGGACGACCCTGGCATGTCCGATCTGCCAGGGGTCCAGCGAAGAGCGCAGCGCGCTTCGCAGCCATCTCCGCGGTCATTTACCTCAAGAAGCACCAGCAGCACTCACGCTTTCGCCACCGCCACGCCCGACAGAAGTACCCGCTCGGGGTGTCAGCAGCGGCGTCAGCACTGCCGCCGGCAGCAACCGCGCCCCGACCGAGCTGGCGCGCCCCGAGGGCCCCCCCACACGTCTGGCAGCGGCGGCTACAGCGGCAGGCCCACGAAGGGCGACAGGTCCAGGAGCCAGGCACGAGGAGGCGGACGCCACAAGAAGGATTCCCAGGAGTACGTGGAGCACGACGACGCGAAGCCAGATCCCAAGAAGGCGCCCAGGACCCCGAGCGACACGAGGGACCTGATCCTCGTCATCCCGCGAGCGACCTGCCAGAACACCTAGCAGATCCGCGAGCCCAAGGGGGGTATCATCACGGCGGTGAACGTCAGCGACGCAGATCCGTTGGTCGAGGCGATCGAGACGGAGAAGCGCAATTATGCGCGAATCATCCGCCAAGAAGGAGAATCGCGCGGAAGAGGCCCGCCTGCACCTGGCGCCGCGATGGCCATGATGGAAGGCCTGGCACAGCAAGACATCGGCGCGAAGAGCAAGGGCGACCTCGCCGCGGCGATAGAGCGGACCAACGCGATTGACCAGTACCAGCGCAGGACATCTGCCCGATCTGCAAGCTCGAGAAGGCGTGCATGAGCGGCCAGGCGAAGATCTGGTTCAATTGCAGGGTCTACGAGGTCAGACAGCGCATCATGGGCGCGCTCCACATCGCTCAGAAGACCGCCTGCGTGGGTCCAGCGCCAGCGGGATTCCCGATGTGGATGGACGCGCTGATCGACGAACCCTAGACAGGACACGCCACGCCCCCCGCGACGCCCCCTTGCTGGACCGTGGGGGGCCATGGAGGTGCTGGCAGGGAGGCGTTGCCCCTCGCCGCGACGCCTCCCTCGCGTTTGCCCGTGGGGGGCCGTGCAGGTGCTAGCGGAGAGGGGCTTAGACAGATGGGAATGCGGTTTTCTACAGATGCAGACCTCAGCATCGACGGTGAGTCCGTGAGACGTCTGAAGGCCACATCAGCACAGACGGGGATCCACGCACTGGCCACACCCTTGCCTACGCCCACACCGACGCCTTCACCGACGCCTAACGCCAGCACCACATAGCAGACCATGAGGCGGCGCCGACGGCCAGCATCAGTAGTGGTCATCGCGAGGCTCACGACGCTCTGCGCTCCGCCACGCCTTTCCTTTTCCCTGGGCTCGCTCGCGAGGGGCGCGAGGAGCCCGACTGATGGCCAGATCCTGCTCGAGGACGGCTCAAGAGGAACGGAGGCCACCCCCACTCGTCTTCCTCATGCCCTCCCCCCTGGAGCTCTGCGCTTGCCCCCATGCCGTCCAATCCTCCTCCCCCTAGGGGTGGGCGCCACCCCTGCGCGCGGCCCGAGGGCGAGGCCGAGGTCGAGGCAACGGGAAAGGCTGTGGAGCCCGCGGCCCGAGGTAGTGAGCTGGGTTGTGGGCGTGTCGTTTTCCTTTTCGCCGAGCCGCTCACAACCACGTGAGCGACGCCCGTGAAAAAAAAAAACCCAAGTGGGCGAGCACCATCTAATTAGGTCCCAACAATTGTTTCATTAGTTTTTGATTCTCGGAACTTTGGGCATTTTGGTGTTGTGAATGATATATATATATATATATAGAGAGAGAGAGAGACATAAACAAAAGAGAAAGAAAGAGAGAGAGAGAGAGTGAGGAAAAAAAAAGAGAAAGAGAGGGAAAGAAAAAGGGGGGCCGGCGCCGATCCAGGCAACTAGCGCGGAACTCCAACAGTTTGTTTGCTTTGCGTGTGCAGCTGTTCGTTCCTCCACACACTCCCGACGCTTCGCCTCCCGCCCGCCGCCCGCTGCCCGAGCACGGCGCGCCCGGCCCCGTGCCCGCGCCGCGCGCGACCCGCCGCCGGCCCCGCCGGCTCGCCCCCCCCGCCCGCGCCGGCTGGGCGCAGGCCCGGCGGGGTAGCCCGCAGCGGCCCCGCAGCCAAAATTCCAAAGAACGCCGGAGATCGGCGGCGCTCGTGGGCGAAGCCTGCCTGCTGCTCGGGGCGGAGGCTTTCTCCGAAGGGCTTAGGCGACCCCTCCTCCTCCTCCCCGTCCTCCTCCTCCTCCTCCTCCTCCTCCTCCCTCCTCCTCCTCCTCCTCCTCCTCCTCCCCGTCCTCCTCCTCCTCCTCCCTCCCTCCTCCTCTCCTCCTCCTCCTCCTCCTCCTCCTCCTCCTCCTCCTCCTCCTTCTCCAATTCCTCCATCTCCTCGTCCTCGTCCTCGTCCTCCTCCTCCTCGGGTCGCCTACAGCCCCGGGGGAAACCGTGCACTCTGGGATCGAAGGGGGTCGTTTTCTTATTCGTTGTCTTGTCGATCGGCGCGGGCACTCTCCCCCCCGACCCCGCCCCCCCCCATGGAGTAGATCTTGGCTGTTTCTGGCGCAAGTTTCGAGCAGGTGGAGCCTTCCCATAGGACGCGTTGTTGCAAACAGTCGCGCTAAGCAGAGGCCCGGATGATCCCTCCCCTCTCTCCCTTTTCCGCCCAATGTCGAAACGCCGAATAATAAAGGGCTCCCAGGTGCTCGCATGAGGCGTTCAAGAGAGGGCCTCGCCGTCGAGGATCGAAGGAGTTGTCCTCTCTGCCTCGGCGGAAGGTCGGCGGAAGCTGGCGAAAGTAAAACGAGGCCGCCTCCGCGGAAGGAAAGATCGGCCTCCCAAGCGATGGCAACCTTTCAGGGTTTCCGGAACCCGCCACATGCTCTGAACAGCCTGCCCGATGCCTCCCTCGAAGCAGGGCCGGCTAATTACCGCAGGCTGTGGAACGACAGGGCAGCGAGCCAGCGCAGGACCACCGGCGCCACAATCGGCGACGTAGCGCGCACCCAACTCGGGCGAAACATCTGTTCGTATCCGCGGCCTCGCGGGCCAGGCCCCGGGGCCGCGACCCCGCGGATATACGGAGCGCATTCACGGCTTCCTCGCGCGGGACATATCCGTGCGGCCGCGCATCCGCGGGATCTGATGGGCCGAGTTCCCACCTTCACTAACATAGGAGGTATGAGAGGGAGGAGGAGGAGGAGGAGGAGGAGGAGGAGGAGGAGGAGGAGGAGGAGGAGGAGAGGAGGAGGAGGAGGAGGAGGAGGAGGAGGAGGAGGAGGAGGACTTCCCCATCCTCCCTTCTCCCCCATCCGTGGTGGGAACGTGGCCCGTCAGGATCGTGCCCCGGCATCCAGACCACGAGGCGCGGACAGATGGAAACGTTCTCCGTTTGTGAGGTGCGCGCCGAGGGGGGGGATTCTCAGAGGGGGGCCCGGCCTTCTCAGAGAGCGCGGCGGGGGTTTCTCTCGGAGGCCCTCCAGCCTCCCGAGAAGCACCCTGTGGCTTCTGATGGGCCGATTTTCCAGCACCACTACCATAGGTAGGAGAGGGAGGAGGAGGAGGAGGAGGAGGAGGAGGAAGAGGAGGAGGAGGAGGAGGAGGAGGAGGACCTCCCCATCCTCTCTTCTCCCCCGTCCTACCCATCATAGTGGTGCTGGAAAATTGGCCCATCAGCTTTGGAGACGGCTCAGGAAGCGTCTGAGAAGGCCCGCCCCCTCTATACCTCTCCCCTGCGCTCGCCGTCGAGAAGAGGAGAAGAGGGTGGGTGAGAACTGAGGTCTATTGGTAAGTCGGGCCTGTCCCTCTACAGGGGGAAAATTCAAAAATAGTCAAAAAATATTATGGGGACGATTTTTTGACTAATGTTTGGCATTTTTAGAGTGCCTCTTTGGTATTTCAAATTTTCGTCCACAGCCCGCCTGCACGGGGACACGCCCGACCTAAGTCTATTGAGGGGGCCAGGGGGACCCTTTCTCCCCCCTCCCTGGCCCCCCTTCCCCGGTCCACCCCTGCCTCCACTCCCATCCCCTGCTTGTGCGCGCCGCTCGTCTTCGTCTGTCGTCCTTCGTTCGCGCGTCGGTCGCGGATCGCCTCTTTCGGCTCTCGGTTCCCAAGAAGGTGTGCCAGCAGGTCAGGCCGCCTATTCGGTAGCAAATCGCTGGGACCTGGTATACGCTCCTAAATCCGTATTTAGCGTCGACTAGCGTCGATTAGCGTTGGGGAGTCGATTCGATAGCGCCGATTTAGAGTCGGTTAGCGTCGATTAGCGTCGATGTGTGTCAATTCGCCAGAGCCAACAAAATGGTATGGGAGGCTCCCATGAGTTTCCACAGAACGCCTATCATGTCCAAGCCAGGTATTTAGAGTTCTGGCAGTGTATCCGCAGCGCTGCACTGGCAGTGCAGCTGCGGGCTTTGCCAATGCTTCCACGGTGCTGCCGTGAGGGCCTCCCTCCTCCTCCTCCTCCTCATCCTCCTCATCCTCCTCTTACTATCCCTCCCAGCTTCCTCGTCCCACAAACTTTCTATACGTCGTCCTGGTACCAGCAGCAACAATGACGGCGTCGTACTGTTGCCGCCATGCAGGCCACATGCACGAATCCCACGAGAGACGACAGCGATTCTCAACTCCAACGGCCACGCCGGCTAAGTGTTGTGAGGCAATATGACATTCTCGTTCCTCTTTTCGTGCATCGCCTGGGGCGCGCCGTGAGCGCTCGGCAAAAGCATCGAAGCCCAATTGCCCACGCATGAGGTCTCCTCGCAGAGGCCAGAGTGGGTGGCCTGCATGCGATGCGTTTGCTGGGCCTCCCTCCAGGGTCCACTTTGATCCGATCGAACCGATCCGATGTCGGTTTGGGCCCGCCTGATCCAGTTCGATTCCGATGCGATGCGCCGACGATCCGATGCGGTCCGAGGTCTGCATGGCGATGTTGTGTATCTTGGCGCAGCCGATCCGATTCGATCTCGACTCCGTGCCGATGCGGCCCTTTCCGATGCACATTTCGATTATTATAGGTTTCGTAATATGCGTGGGGGGTACCCCCCCGACGGGGAGATAAGGTGTTATTGTGGCCAGTTGGTTCTTAGTGCGGCCCGGTGGGTGTTAGTATGGCCAGGGTTCCTCCGGAGGGTATTTATCAACGAGTACGGTGAAGGAGGGGTGGGTCTCCAAAGAGCTTCCTCCCCCCCCCCTTTCACCGAAGAGCCTCTCGCAAGAGCCTGTGGGATTCTCCAAAGAGCCTCCTGGGCTCTCCACAATTCATCGTGCTCCTCGGCAGTCCTCCCCACTCCTCGAAACTCCCTCCATGTCGCTTTTCGGTGCAGCCAAGTCTCCGTTTTGAGCCTACGTGTTGGGCCCCGTTCTGTGTGGTGTGTTGCGTATCGGGGCAGCTAAGCCCAAGAGTCCACGAAAGCGTCCCCCAGAGGTCTCCAAGGAGCCCTCCAGAGGCCTCCAAGGAGCCATCCAGAGCCTCCCATTCCCCCGCACTCCATCGCACTCCTCGGCACTCCTCCGCACTTCACTCCATTGCTCGCCCCTCTCCACACTCCTCCCCACTCCTATGTACTTGTCCGCACTTCACTGTACTCCTCGGCATCCCTCCCCACTCCTCGAACCTCCCTCGATTTTGCTTTTCGGCGTTACTCCCCACTCCTCTGGAGTCCTCCCCACTCCATCGCACTACTCAGGAAAAACCCGGGGCACCGCCAGCAGAAGCCCGCGCTGGGAGTCCGAGAGGACTGCCTTGGCGGGACCTGCCGCCGCACGCTAGTCACTGGAACATCCCCGGCTCCCTGATGTCCGAGCGTCCCGCAGTCCGTTCCGCGGCCGTCGCCAGAGGGCCCGACGACGACGCCCGCGAGGGTTGCACCGACGACGCCCGGGCCCGGCGGGCGCGCGTCGCCGCGACGCCCTGCTCGCGCCAGGCCCGCCCGCTCCTCGCCGGATCCGGCCGCGGAGTATTCGAATGGCCCAGGTCACCATGCAGGTCTACCATTCAGCTCGGGCGCGCGGTCCGTCGCAGTCTTCGCAGATGGTCGAGTCTCTCCGGCGCTGCCGCGCGCTCCGCGGCTGGGCGCCCCGCTCGCATCTTCGTTGGCAGCCGCGCTGTCGCTGATTGATCCGAGCAATTCCTCGGCGGCAGACCACCGCGACGCGTGGGTGCCCAGGCCGGCCTTTGGCAGAGCATTCGCCGCCTCCTCCAGGTCAAACCAGACATGTTCGATGTCCAGAGGATAGAACATTGCTTCGGCGCCCACCGATTGCGGAGGCTGTCAGCCGCCGCGCGCGTGAACTTCCGACGCCCGGGGCACGCCCGCGCACCACGGGGCCCCATCGACGCCGCTAAATGGCGAGATAGGTTCGCGGCCGCCCGTCACGGCGCAGCTGCAGCCATCCACGACCGGCGTCGCCAGGCGTCTCCCATGCCAGACAAAGGAGCGGGCTACCCAAGGGCGGATTTCAGCGAGTTGAAGCCCAGACCTCGCACCACTGGCCAAGGCGGCCATGAGCCACCAGGCTCGCATGGCGGGGCGGCCCGCTTACCCTGACGGCGCTCCAGTGCCGGACTACTTCGATCATCTCGACCATCCATGGGCGGGCATGCTTGACGACTTCGACTGCGAGGGACAAGACCTGCTGGGGCTTGGCGCCTCCCTCAACGAAGACGAAGGCAACGATGCCGGCCCCGAAGTCTCAGCAGAGACAGTCACAGCGATCGCGGTGACCACCGCGACGCGAGCCGCCCGAGACTCTGACGGCCAGCAGCCAGCCGCCTGCGGTCGACAGGACCAGGCCGCAACCGCCAGCACCTCGCACCATTGGGCCAGCTCCTCTTCCCCCCGCCAGGGTACGAGGAGCAGCGACCAGCCGGTGACCGCCGTCGGCGCAGGGCTCGGTGCGACGGGGACCCAGCGAACAGACCGTAGGCAACCCCCACGCAGCACCTCTCAGCGGCCAGTCGGCCCCAGAGGATGACCGCGAAACGGCCCTCATCGCTAGAATCAGCGCGCTCCGTCAGCGGGCCAACCACCTTGCCCACTCTCCTCAGCAAATCCAGGAACAGACAGCTCCTCTGTTCAACAGGTTCCACCGAGCACAAGCTGCCTGGGACGGCTTCCAGCAGGCCTTCCGACTTGCCGTTTCCCTCGGGGCGCCTTTTCAAGACAGCCTCCAATCTTTCTTTGCTGCTCAACGCGTGGCGCACCAGTGCTATCGCCCCTCCCCCCCCAGTGGGCTCCGTGAACAGCTGGCTCCAGTTCCTTTGCCCTCTGAGTAGGCCGCCGCAGGGGATGCCCCAAGGTGGCGCCGCCACTGAGTGGGCGCCGTGCCGCGCGTGCCTGAGCGCGTGCGCAGCCAGCGTCGCTCTGTCCGCGGGCGCGCAGGAGGGGCGAGTCTCGATGCCACGAGCGCCCCCCAGGTGCCACTCCGAGAGTCCAGCCGGGGTCTTCCCAGACCGCGCCAGGGCGGAGGGCAGTTTCCCCGCGCCCATGTTCCCACGCGGCACCTCCCGCCACAGAAGGTGGGCCTTGCGGGCGCTGGCCGCGCTCGCGCCCAGACGGGCATCCCGCCCGAACTGCTGCGCTCGCTTGTTTCCCCCTCCCCTCCTCCTCCTCCTCCTCCTCCTCCTCCTCCTCCTCAGCCGCCGTCTCGCAGCGCAGGGAGGGGCATCGGCGCGCGAGGCGAGCCCGAAGAGCAGCACCGCATGCAGAAGCGGGGCTGCAGCAGGGCATAGGGCCGCGGGGAGGGGAGGGGCGGCATGTGTGGCACGCGCAGCACGACGAGAGTATCACGCACAACATGCGCGTCGTCACGTACAACCCCATGTTTGCCTCGTACCATGATAGAATTACTGATATCAGTATAGTACTCAAAGACTGGGACATCGTTATCTTATCAGGTACAGGCGACCGAGCTATAGCCGACCAACCAGCCCAGCAACATCACTTTGGCCATCACTGGGGTGTGCAACTAGGCTATAAGAGAGGTCGGCTTACCAGCTCGGCATGCGGGGTCAGTTTTCTTGTCGAGAGCAACCTGCCCGCGCGGGCTCTCCACGCGGTGATGCGACACCCCTCGGAGCTGCAGGGGCGTAGGAGGAATCCGAATTCAAACGAAGAATATCGACGCGGCCATTTTCGCGGTCTACTTCGCTCCTGCTTCTGTCCAAAGACATGGTGAAATTGCTCGTAAAATTACTAGGTGGCTAGACGAACAGATCGACAGGTTGGGAGTCCGCACGAATATTACAGTGGGGGGCGACGTCAACTCTGACTTTGGACTTTCTCGAGATCGAGATGGGATCGTCCATCATTGTACTAGCATTAGTGTGGGCAGTCACCGACCCAGACTGGAAAACCAGAACGGTCTGGAGTTTAGGGAATTCTGCGAGCGCAACCACTTGCTCATAGCATCGACGAGCACCAGGGTTGACGACGCATTCTTTGGACCCACGGGAGGACAGAGCCTTATCGGCCACATAGCTTTCCCAGTCAACGCACGAGCCCAACTTAGTGCCTGCGTTGCACCCAGCAACGCAGGCAAGAGGTTACACACGATCAAGGCACGAGGCCACAGAGATCACCTACCAGTCGGGCTGGACCTGGACATCAGCCTCTATCATCATCGTCCCGTCAGAGACAGAGAGCCTCGGCCAGATAGGAGTGCATTCATGAAATGTTTGACGAAAGGGTACAAGCGCACGGAGCTATTTGAGAAGATTGACAGCAACATTGCTGAGATTGGCGAAGATACTTTTTCAGCAGGCACTCCAGCAAAAGTCTCCAGACGCATGCTGGGGGATCTTCGGACTATGTGTACGGCGCGCGCTACAGGACAAATTTCCAGAGCAGCCCTTGCACGTGGGCGAATTGTACGAGCACGTGCGTGAGTATCGCATGCATTTACTACACAAGAGGAGGGAGATGAGGGAGAAGTTAGTGGAGGAGATGGGAGAGGCGGAGTTCCAGGAGGTCTGCGAGGATTTGAAGGAGATCACGGCCTGTATGAAGCGCATTCGTACTCAGCATCTGAAGAGGAAACGGGCAGATTTAGCGGGTCAGATCTGGAACGCATATGTGGAGCAGCGTTATTCGGACATGCACAAGCTCAGAGTGATCTACCAGGGCAATGGGAGAGGTCCTAAACGTCGTTACTGCTACAGCCCCAGAACAAATTGGAACGCCCAAACCTGGGAGGAGGAGCTGGGGAAGGAGGCAAAGGAGGGAGGTTTGGCAGGGGTGCGTATCGACTGCGAGGCAGAGCTCAGTCATTATCGCTATCGTTGCGAGCAAGATTATGAGCTGGTGCACCCTGATGCTGATCTCCACCACCTGGTCAAACAAGACAGGCGGGCGATGCTACGCCACTGCAAGAGAGCGGCCGAGCGCCGCGCCTACCCCAGCTGGGGCCTTCCAACGGAAGCTGTCTGGCTTTTACTCCGGCCCACCGTCAATCTCGAATCCCCAAATAAGCTGAGCGAAATGATCGAGAGAAGGATGATAAGAGCAGCGGAAAGGACGGAGGAGGAGGAGGAGATGGAGAAGCTTACCACGGAGTACACGCACAGGGTGGGCAGGAGGCTGTTAGAGAAGATGGGGTGGAACAGGGGAGAGGGGCTTGGTGCCCGCCTACCTGGCGGTGCTGCGCGCGAGCCCGAGGCGCCGCCGGTGGGGGACCTCGGACAGTTCAGGGGGGAAGAGAGAGCGGGGCTGGGTGCTACTGCAGCGAGCGACATCACCTATGTCTTCGAGCGTGTATTACATGATTACTTAGTACATATACAACGTTGCCAAGCTATGCCCCTCAACAGCTACGGGCCCCTGAGCTTCTCGAGTGACAAAGCAAACGGCAAGCGCAACATTGGGGGAGAGCGCATTATGCATTGCCACGACCCATTCTCCATGGCTTGGCACTCGGGGATCCCTATTCGAGCCACAGGTGCACGGACACCTGCATGGGCTCATGGGGGCATTGCACATCGTAGCCGAGAGGGCATCATCACCACCATTATGTGCAACAAATGGAGAGCAGAGTGTAATGGTAAAAGTTTAGTCGTGAGCAATTACGACTGCACGAACGCTTTCGCGGCCACAGACAGACATCGTCTCGAAGTTCAGGCAGGGGAACGGGCCAGCCCAGGGGGCCCCCCCTTCGCCGTCGCCGCAGTCCGCCAGGCCACGATGCACATGCAAACGGCGGACGGGAATATTGCCATTCGATCAACTACTGGATCACAGATGGGCTTCACGACCGCCCCTCGGGATTTCATTAACACTTACAATAAGGAGGTGGAGGGATGGAGAGAGGGAGAGAGAGAGAGAGAGAGAGAGAGAGAGAGAGAGAGAGAGCACGGAGAGCATCGCTGGTTTCTTATTCGCGACCCCCGCGACCCCCACCAGCCCCTCATAGACAACCAGATCAGCGCATTCATGGGCGATATTACACAGAGCACTGTCATCGAGGAGGGAGCGACGGCGGCGGAAGTCACGCACATCTTGCATGAGAGCACAGCTAGACTAGAAGAATATCTGGCTAGAGGTAAGTGGACGCTCAACCCCAGCAAGACTAATCACCTGCTCGATCTTCGCGGGCGCGGTCATTATCAAACTACACGTAGACACGCTCTAAAGATCTCCATGGGCAGGCTTTGAGAGAGATGAGAGTGCTGGGCCCCCCGCCTCCCTAGCGAGCAGGTGATGTTGAGCGAGGTCCTCCGCCGATGTCAAGCAGCGCGGCAGGCATGGCGTCTGCGCGGGTGTTTCTGGGCGTCAGCTACAGCTAAATGTATTAGACGGGCAATGTTCCAGGCATTTGTAGTTGAAGCGGCACTTAGCGGTTTATCACCATTCGTCATCCCAGGCAAGTTCATCAACATCATAGACCAGACGCTTGGTAAGTTTCTGAGGGTGTTGTCTAAGGGAGAGATGAGCTGGGGGGCGGAGCAGGGGGAAATGAGATGCAGGACGACGAGGTTAGTATTGAAGTCGTGGAAGATACCCCGCAGTGCCAGACAGCTACGAGTCAGGCGCATCCGCAACTACTTAAGATGGGCCAGATATCCTGAAGACCACCATGCAGTTGTCTCGGCAGTCTTTGGAACAGCGTGGATTGACACTGTCCCCAGGCTCTCGCCTACTTGCAACATATGCGCCGACTCGACCCCTGGGCCAAACAGTATTTAGAGGATCTTGAGCTGTTAGCGTCAGTCGACCCTGAGTTTGCCGCGTGGTTCCGAGAGCGAAGCGACGACATCAGTCTACTACGGCAGGGCAGCATTGAGAACGAGTTTTCCTGAAAACAGACCCGTCGCATTTGAACGCCATCGAGAGGCACGGGGAGGTGGAGGGGGGGGGGCGCGGAGGGGGAGGGGGGGCAGACGGTGGAGCAGTGCGCAAAACCTTACTGGTGCGATCATATGAGGGAGGAGGAAGGGGGCAACATGGTCACCTGCGGGAAACGTTTTCAGAACCTAGCAGGGCTGATCGCACGCCGTCGAGAGGACATGGAGTCGCCCCCCTCTTGAGCAACATAATAGTCACCAACCAGTGCCCGCGGTGCAGAAGCTGTCTCGTGGACAGAAGCGGAGCTCTTGACCGCGGAAGACGGGCGGCCCTCAGATATGGCAAATGCTACATAGACAGATCTAAATGGAACCACGAACTTCAATTCCCAGGGGATCTTGCCTGCAGGGTCTGTAGCCTTTTGGCTCCAGATTTCGACAGCTTCCAGGGGCGCGTAAGGACGCACCTCCCAGGACCAGAGTCGGTGGTCGAGGCCGCCGCCGTCAACGAGAGCGAGATAGACGATGGCGTGGAAGGTGAAGCGGCCCGCTGGACCAGAACCAGAGGAGCAGCGAGAAAAGAAAGAGGCTCGGCAGCAGGAGGACAAGGGCGGCCTAAAGGGCAAGGGCGGCGGCAATCGCAAGAAGGACCAGGACGGCGTCGACATGAGAGAGGCGCAGGTCACGGTGCAGAAGCTGGTGATGAGGAACAGCCAGGAGAACATGACCTGGCGAACGGGGTTGTCGACTTCTGGCTAGCGCCAGGAGATTCAGCCTTGGTGCAGGCCGGGGCCGCCACAGGCCAGGACTACACTGCCAGGGTCAAGCGCCTCGGCAAAGGGCACGGTCAGGGCCCGCCGCATGTGATGTCGGTGGTGGAGAAGGCGGCGGACCTGCTGGACAAGAGCGACAAGTATCAGGCGGAGAGCAAGGGCATTCTCTCGGAGTGGGTGCAGGTGGCCAGCGGAGAGCACGGTCAGAGACTGGTGGACGCCACGTTCAGCCTTTTCCGCATCAAGAAGGCCTACCAGAGGGAGAGCGACATGCAGGAGATGTACAAAGTCATGTACGGCATCAGGCCGATGGCAGACTACAAGACGGCCTTGAGGCTCGACAAAGTGGCAGAGGTCGACATCATCACGCTACGCCAGCTCACGCCCCACATCCTCAGGGAGGCGCTGAACCACGCTTGGTCCCTGCAGAAGGGCGTGATGCCGATGGGCGCGGGGCCGAGAACAGAGCTGGAGAGGGTCGTGGAGGCCCAGCTGAAAGCGCTCATCAAGCAAGGGGCGATCACCAAGTACTGAGAAACCGATTTTCACAGACAGTGCGCGATATCGCGCACGACCCGAGGAGACAGCAGACACTCAGAGCTGTGGCGGCAGGAGGGAGCGAGCATGCCAAGAGACTCTTGACACAAATGAGAAAATACAGGCAGGAGCTCCACGATTTGCTGCAATATGACCATATATCATGTGACGCCACCCCTGGTGGCAACGGCGCGCCTCCGTGAGAGGCAGCTCGCGCCGCTCCCGATACTGAATATCTAGGGGGAGGCGGATTAGACTCAGGGGATCCTCCCCATTAGAGGGAAATCGCCCCGAGCCTTCGCACTCTCCCCCACTTTACCTCTACCCCCCGGGGATCCTCCCCGCCGACGGGGCATCACGCGCGGGCGGGCCTCGCCGTGTCGCCTCATGTTGTGGCGGCCTGCGCCCTGCAGGCAGCCCAGCCTCCATATAGAACGGAGGGGCCGCCCGAGCAGCTGCAGAGACAGACTGAGGGCCCCCAACTGAGCCACCACCACCACCTCCTCCTCGTCCTCCTCCTCCGAGGCGTGGGCTCCTCCTCCTCCTCCTCCTCCTCCTCCTCCTCCTCCTCCTCCTCCTCCTCCTCCTCCTCCTCCTCCTCCTCCCCCGCGCCGCCCCCCGCCCTCCCGACCAGGGCGGCCCCCGGGCGCATGGTTCCGCTGGCGCGCCTGGCCGCCGCGCTGCCGGTGGCCTGCGCGTGCCTTCTCGGGTGGGGGACCGGGGGGGCGGCGGTGCGGGGCTGCGGGGCGCGCCCGCGCCGCCGGAGCCCGGGCCAGCGGTCAGGGGAGGCGAAGGCACCGATGCCGCCATCTTTCCGCCGTCGCCACGGCTGCATCCGTCGTCGCCGTGGCTAGGTTTGTCTTTTGTCAGAACGCATGCGAGGAGAAGTCTACGGAGGTCGGTGTTTTTTTGTTTTCCCCCTCCGAGGCTCGGGCCCGAACTCCAGCCCGAGCGCGAGCTCGAGGCCCGAGCCTGAGCCCGAGCCCGGGCCAGAGCGAGCTTGGCGGCTGGTTGTGTCCTCGTTCGCCCAGGAGCTCGAGGTTCGGTGCTCGAGATGTTTGGACGGTTTCGTCGGCCCTCGCCGTCCGCCCCAGCTTCGGGGCGCTCTCCAGCAGCTGCGCCTCGCTGAGGGCGTGCGGTGGGTGTCGGGGTCCTCTCGAACGGCCGCCGGCCCGAAGAACTGGGCGGGAAGAGTGGGGATCGGGACAGTGGGGTGACGAAGTCAGTTGCATGCAACCGGTTTTGCACAGATCTATGCACACATATTGGCGCGTCCGGCGCCGTGAGGCGCCAGAGAAACCAGCTGCGTGAGCTGATTCGCTAAGCGGCTAGCCGCCCCTGTGGCTATCGACTTCCTTCATCTTACACAAAAGCGTCTTCGAGGAAGGACAAACTACATAAACGTATATGTTGAAGGGTCCGCATAGTTTTCTTGGATCTGCGCCGGCCCCCACAGGCCCCTGGCGGCGCCTCCAGCGCCGCCCCACCCCAGCGCCGATCGAAGATGCCCGCGCGGACCTTTGAATGTTTGTGAGTATGCTGTCCTTTTTTGCCATTATTATGGTTATTCCTCATATTATCATTATTATTCAATCGTTTCGCTCATTCCGCCGGCCCATATTGTTTGAGGGAGTTTCTGTGGAACTCACGTCATCCTTACCCCCGGCGCGCGGGAGAGTCGCTTCCGAACGCACCTCCAGAGACCATTTCCGGCGCTGCACCGGGCGCGCCGGGCGTGTCCCAACCCGGCGCCCTCGTTCGAGACATCCTTGCAAAATCGCCCCACGGGCCCCTGGCGCACTCCCACGGACCATTTCCGGCGCTGCACCGGGCGCGCCGGGCGTGTCCCGACCCGGCGCCTTCGCTCGAGACATCCTTGCAAAATCGCCACACGGGCCCCCAACGCACCCCCAGGACATCCTCGCAAAATCGCCACACGGGTTTCCAGCGCATGCGCCTCCAGGGATCATTCCTGGCGCTGCACCGGGCGCGCCGCGGGCGTGTCCCAACCCGACGCGCTCGCTCGAGACATCCTTGCAAAATCGCTACACGGGCCCCCAGCGCACCCCCACGGACCATTTCCGGCGCTGCGCCAGGCGCACCGGGCGCGCCAGGCGTGTCCCAACCCAGCGCCCTCGCTCGAGACATCCTTGCAAAATCGCCACGCGGCCCCCAGCGCACCGTACGGACCATTTCAGGCGCTGCACGGGGCGCGCCGGGCGTGTCCCAACGCAGCGCCCTCGCGAGACATCCTCGCAAAATCGCCACACGGCCCCCCCCCCCCACGGACCATTTCCGGCGCTGCACCAGGCGCACCCGGTGCGCCGGGCGTGTCCCGACCCAGCGCCCTCGCTCGAGACATCCTTGTAAAATCGCCACACGGGCCCCCAGCGCACCGCCAGGACCCCCAGGTGGTCCCGCCCGCCCGATCCTCACCCTCCCTGATGTTCATTCTCCTCATCCTTGCTCTCCCGATCCTCACCCGCCGCACCAACGCCACCCGCTCATACGAATCACCATCGTCATAGAGCACAGGCGCACGCGCCTTTTCTCTATATACAGAAACTCTCAATCAACCGAAGAGCGGCCAGCACTTGCTTGCGTGCTTGGGGGAGCATTTGGGGGGCCTCCCCTCCTGGGGCCGCTTGGGGGCCTCCTGAGGGCCTCGTGCGGGCATCTTAGGGCCTCTTGGGGGCCTCTAGGGGCCTCTTGGGAGCCTTTCGGGGGCCTCTTGGGCGCTCCTGGGGGCCTCTCGGGGCCGAGGGCTCCAAATATCCGTGCGGATCTCCCGTCTGGACCCCCTCTTGGAGCCGTCTTGGGGGCCTCTTGGACTGTCTTGAGGCCTCTTGGAGCTCCTTGGCGGCGTATTGGGGGCCCCTGGAGCCTCTTGGGAAGCTCGCGGGGGCGAGAGGAGGGGTGATCGATTGCGGCTCCCCCCTCGGAAGCCACGATCCTCGTGAGGGGTGTCGAAAAAATGCCCTCCCCTGGAGCTTTCTCGGGGACCTGGCTGGAGATCGCCCGGGGATCGGCCAGGGTACTTTTCGTCCGGGGACCCCCAGGGGCCGCCACGCGCGCGCGAAGTAGAATATTGTTAAACAATTGCAGGAGATCTTAGCACGCCTCTGGCAATTGGGCCGGCGAATTATGTGTCCGCGGCACGGTCGGTTCAGCTGCTTCGCAGATGGCCGCATTCGGTCGATTCGGTCCGACCAGCCGCTTGTACAGTCAAGACGCTGAAGTAAGGACCATTTTGGGTTCAGGAGGGGACCTGGTTTTCGGGCCAGCCCTCAGGTCCAGGTCGGGGAACCAATTCGTGGCCGAGGCTCGCCGTGGCCAGAAAAGCCCCTTCGTTCCACAGTCAGCGTTCCTCATGGTAGCATGATGACTGTAGGCTGTATTCGGCCTGCTGGTCCAGTCGGTCTCAGCTTTGCCGCCTCGTCGGCTTTTCGCTGCTGACCCCAAGAACACCGACGGCGCGGGTCGGTCTCTGCTTGGCCCGTCGTCGTCGACTACAAGTGTCGTCGCCGTCGTCGTCGTCGTTGTCGTCATCATCGTCGTCGTCTCGCCGTCGTCGTCGTCGTCGTTTTTCTGAAAGCTTCGGGGGGTCTCTAGAGGTCTTTGGACGTGTCTTATCGGCTGGCCCAGCCAGGCCAGCCCAGACTTGGAAGGCGCGGGAAATCCACAGGGAGAGACGCTCCGAAGAGGCTGGGTTGCTCTGGTTGACCCAACAGGGGTCCAGCTACAAGGGGGTGGTGCAATATATTCGGTGCGATCTATTTGTGGGGTTGCAGCCGATTCGGGGCGTGCAGTACGTTCTTGTGCACGAGTGTATTGCTGGGTTTTTACGTACAACACATTAGCTGCAACACAATGAAATACAATTCTCTTGCGCAATATAATTGCAATCTTAGCTGCTCTGATACGCACGTTTTGAAACGCAACGCTCGCCGTGTTCAAAACGTGCGTGTTCAAAACGTACGCGTTCAGTCTGCGTGTCGAGCTCCGTATCAATACGCTACGTGCTGCGTGTTGCGTATCGGGGCAGCTAAGTTCACCAGGCGACCTCGAGGAAGCCTGTCAGTGGACCCTCGTGCTTTGCACGGGATCTCCGCGGTTGACTCAGGCGGGCGGGAGTGAGCGAGGAGAGGACTGGACTGGGCCTTCGTCGAGGCAGCAGCGCCGCGTGCGCACACATCATGAGGCAGAGGGCGGGGTTTTCTTTTTTTTCTCCGCGAGCGGTGCCAGTGGTGCCCAGACATCCGACGTCGTGATCTTGTTCAAGGCATGGCTCCCCAGAGGTCCAGACCCCTTCCTGGGGACCGGCGCTTTGTGTCGAATCGTCTTTGACAGGCCTCAGGCCCACTCAGGGGCCGCGGAGGCTGAACAAAAATCATACCAATCAAGCGGCGCAAGAGTACGGGGTCGTCTGCGCCGACGCTGGCGCGCAAGCTGCTCGCGTCAGGCCGCGCGTGGGCGCCCTCGTCTCCAGTGCAGCGCACCGCGCCTGCGGCCCGCGTGAGCCGCCGCGTGAGGTCGCTGCGTCACCCAGTGGTCAGTCGTGATTTTCTCGGGGACGCACTCGGGCGGGGCCGGCGCAGACCCGGGGCGGCCACGTGCCCCTGTCTCGGAGCCCGGCCGGCCGCGGGGCTGCCCCCAGGGCCCCGGGGGCCCTGGGCCAGCGGAGGGCAGAACCGGGGGGGGGAAGCGGCCCCACGCGGCTCCCAAGCCCGGGTCCGCCAGAGGGGGGGGGGCTAGCCCCCATTCGCCTTAGGATGTTCCAGCCTCTTTTAGCCTCGATCGCCAGAAAGAATGGCGGGCACCGGGGAAGTACCGAGACTCGAGGGTTTTCACGTGTCGGGCCCTGGGAGACACTGCTTCGACACTCTTTCGACACTCTTTCGACTCTTCTCCGGGTGCTCGAAATTATTTCCTTGGATGTGGTCCTTAAGTACGATGGGAGCAACATTACATTAGCCGGGACGGTCGAAGTGGATACCGAAATGATGGGCACGATGCCCAACAGCAGTTCCCGTTGAGTTTTTGGACCAGGCTCGCGGTTCGCGCCGCCGCGGGCGTCATGCTGCGAAGACAAGAGGCCGCCTGTCCAGCAGCGGCCGCTATCGGTTTGTGACAACGTTTTTTGTTTAGCATTGCGTCCATGTTTTACGTATCCACTTCGGGCGTCCAACGTTAGTGCTGGCCCCGCTCGACACGGGTCGCGATTTGTGTTCACGACGCGAGGGGAAGGCAGCGTGTGCGCGGCCCCCCTCCAAACTGCAGAGGGATCCGACGCGAGCGCGGGTGGCTGCGGCGCTTCGACCGTCCAGGTTCGTCGGAGGTGCATGCGGTGCTCCCCATTCCTTCTCCTCCTCCTTCCCTTCCTCCTCCTCCTCCTCCTCCTCCTCCTCCTCCTCCTCCTCCTCCTCCCCCTCCTCCCCTTCCTCGTCCTCCTCCTCCGTTTCCTCCTCCTCCTCCTCCTCCTCCTCCTCCTCCTCCTCTGGTCATCCTCCTCCTCCCCGTCCTCCTCCCCCTCCTCCTCCTTTTTCTCATCATTCTCCTCCTCTCTCCTCCTCCTCCTCCTTCTCCTCCTCCTTATCCGCCTCCTCTTCCTCCCTCATCATCATCCGCCTTGCCCTCGTTCTCGTCCACATCCTGATGCTGATCAGTCGTCGTGCTGCTAACCCTTTCTTTGCCCTCCAATACTTGATGGCGGTAAGCCGTCAACCTAGTGACCGCCAGGGACCTCGTAGAACTGCCTGGCGTATGTTCGACACCAGAAATAGCTCACAAACATCATGTCTTGGGGCCCCACGCGGATGTTCCAGATCCGCGTTGGGCCGCCTTGGCGCCACACCCAGCGCCGCCCCTGACGCGCTCCGCGGACCTCAGGTATTTAATGTGGATTAAGTTCTTCGTTGCTGTCACAGTAGCAACATATATCATGACATGGCTCGGTTCATACAATGCATACACACATGCATACACGCATAAACACACGCACACAGACATGTGTACATACATCTACCCATCAATACATCCATGTATATACACATAAACAAACAAACACACATACATACATACACACATACATACATGCATACATGCATGCAGACATATACCCATACATACATACATACATACAGACAGACAGACAGACAGACAGACAGACAGACAGACAGACAGGCAGGCAGGCAGGCAGACAGACAGACAGACAGACAGACAGGCAGGCAGGCAGACAGACATACACACATGTACGTTCGTACGTACCTACCTACATGCATACATACATACATACATACATGCAAGCATGCATACACATACATACATGCATCCATACATACATGCAAATATGCATGCAGCCATACATACATGCATGTATGCATACACACATTCATTCATACATGCATGCATCCATACGTGCGTATGTACGCACGTACGTACGTACCTACATATACAAATGTATAGACATGTTCGCGAGCATGCCTCCAATATACCCTAAACTGCCCCAAGTCGGCTCCGAGTGGCCTCCGAACCTCGCAAGGAGGCCCCTTCTCCTCTTCCTTCTATTTCTGATTCTCCCCTCACCGACCCCCCATTCCTCCGCCTCCTCCCGCCCCTCCTGGTCGTGCAGAGGCTGGGCGATGGACAGGAGAGAGATCAGGGATGAGGCCAGGAGGATGCAAGTGCATGGCCGCACGTTGTCGTAACGGCGCCCTCCTCCCCTCCCAGCCCCTCCCCTCAGACAACCCTCGCCCTTCCACGGCCTTGTCCTCCTCCTCCTCCCTTCTCCGTGCCTGGGCTCCTCAGACAACCCTCGCCAGCTCCTCCCCTCAGATAGCCCTCCCCCTTGCCCCCTCCCCTCGGCCAACCCTCGCCAGCTCCCCCTCGTCCAGCCGCCTGGTCCTCCTCCCCCCGCCTCGCCTGGGCTCCTGGCCGCGGTTGCCGCCTCCGTGCCCCTGCCGGTGCTTGGACGGAGGGCTGTGGCTGCTCCCCGCCGGCGGACTTGCGCAGGAATGCGGGCATTGACAGACACGGGGAGGAAGGGGAGCTTCGGCGGCAGACGAGGAGCAGGAGGAGGAGGAGGAGGAGGAGGAGGAGGAGGAGGAGGATCAAGCATGGGGACAGCATGGCGGGCAGGAGGAGCAGGCGAGGGTGCCCGTTGGCGCGAGGCAGGATGCAGCGGCCGAGTCGGGGGCGCCTGCGTCGGAGCGCTGGGAGGCTTGGTCCAGCCTCCGTTGCCGGTGCTTGGACGGAGGACTTTGCGGGCTTTTCAAGCATGCATGCAGGCTGCCCGTTTTCTGCGTCTGCCTACTGCTTTCTCCTGTTGCCTCCTCTGCCTCCTTCCCCTCCTCCCCCTCCTCCTCCCCCCTCCCCCTCCCCCCCCCTCCTCCTCCTCCCTCTCCCCCCTCCTCCTCCCTCCTCTTCCTCCTCCCCCCCCTCCTTCCCTCCTCCTCCCTCCTCCTCCTCCTCCTCCTTCCCCCCTCATTCCCTCCTCCTCCCCCTCCTCTACAAATACTCAATATGAATACTACTCTCCCTCTTCCCCTGATGGCGTGCTGGGAGTGGCCGACCCCCCCCGCGTACTGTTTTTCCCAACCATCCTGTGGTGTTGGGTCCTCGTTTTGAAGAGACGGTGCCCGCGTCCTCTCCTCTCCTCCTCTCCCCCTCCTCCCCCCTCCTCCCTCCTCATCATCATCATCATCATCATCATCATCATCATCATCATCATCATCATCATCATCATCATCATCATCATCATCATCATCATCATCATCATCATCATCATCATCATGATCATCATCATCATCATCATGATCATCATCATCATCAGCATCATCGCTGTCATCATCACCATCACCCCTCACACGTTTCGTGGCCCCATGGTGAGCCCCACCGAAGGCCCCAGTGGCAAGGTCCGCATGCGGTTCCACCTCCATTTCGGCGCACCCCTCACACGCTCCGTGGCCCCATAGGGAGCTCCACCGAAGGCCCAAGTGTCAGGGTCCGCATGCGGTTCCACCTCCATTTCGGCGCACCCCTCACACGTTTCGTGGCCCCATAGGGAGCTCCACCGAAGGCCCCAGTGTCAGGGTCCGCATGCGGTTCCACTTCCATTTCGTCGCACCCCTCACACGTTTCGTGGCCCCATAGGGAGCTCCACCGAAGGCCCAAGTGTCAGCGTCCGCATGCGGTTCCACCTCCATTTCGGCGCACCCCTCACACGTTTCGTGGCCCCATAGGGAGCTCCACCGAAGGCCCCAAGTGTCAGGGTCCGCATGCGGTTCCACCTCCATTTCCGCGCACCCCTCACACGTTTCGTGGCCCCATAGGGAGCTCCACCGAAGGCCCAAGTGTCAGGGTCCGCATGCGGTTCCACCTCCATTTCGGCGCACCCCTCACACGTTTCGTGGCCCCATAGGGAGCTCCACCGAAGGCCCAAGTGTCAGGGTCCGCATGCGGTTCCACCTCCATTTCGGCGCACCCCTCACACGTTTCGTGGCCCCATAGGGAGCTCCACCGAAGGCCCAAGTGTCAGGGTCCGCATGCGGTTCCACCTCCATTTCGGCGCACCCCTCACACGTTTCGTGGCCCCATAGGGAGCTCCACCGAAGGCCCAAGTGTCAGGGTCCGCATGCGGTTCCACCTCCATTTCGGCGCACCCCTCACACGTTTCGTGGCCCCATAGGGAGCTCCACCTAAGGCCTAAGTGGCAGGGTCCGCATGCAGTTCCACTTCCATTTCGGCGCACCCCTCACACGTTTCGTGGCGTCATAGGGAGCCCCGCCTAAGGCCCAAGTGGCACGGTCCGCATGCAGTTCCACCTCCATTTCGGCACACCCCTCACACGTTTCGTGGCCCCATAGAGAGCTCCGCCTAAGGCCCAAGTGGCAGGGTCCGCATGCAGTTCCACCTCCATTTCGGCGCACCCCTCACACGTTTCGCGGCCCCATAGGGAGCTCCACCGAGGGCGCCAATGGCAGGGTCCGCATGCAGTTCCACCTCCATTTCGGCGTACCCCTCACACGTTTCGCGGCCTCACAGGGTGCTCCACCGAAGGCCCCAGTGGCAGGGTCCGCATGCAGTTCCACCTCCATGTGGCGCACCTCTCACACGCTTCGTGGCCCCATCGGGTGTTCCACCAACGACGATACTTACAACGGCGGCAGTCGGAATTGCGTATGGTTGGGCCCTTCGCCAGGATAATTTTTTTACACAGGATTCCCGGGAGTTGGGTTTTCGCCTGCGTTTCTTTTCATAATGCTGCTCTCGCTGAGGCGCCGGCCTCATTTCTGCTCCCGAATCGCTCCGAATCGTGCTCCCGCTGCAGCGTGGGCCTCATTTTCGGATCGGTGTTTGGCCTCCGTCGTTCAGGATGCCGTTCTCGCCCCAGCGCGGGCTTCTTTCTCGCGCCCCCATCCGCCCGCCACCACCGCGCCGCACCACCACCACCACAA
This sequence comes from Prorocentrum cordatum, assembly GCA_963575745.1. Taxonomy (NCBI): domain Eukaryota; class Dinophyceae; order Prorocentrales; family Prorocentraceae; genus Prorocentrum; species Prorocentrum cordatum. The sequence continues at coordinate 1,042,385 of CAUYUJ010015183.1, read as the reverse complement.
CCACCACCACCACCCCCACCACCATCACCACCACCACCACCACCACCACCACCACCACCACCACCACCACAACCACCACCAGCACCACCAGCACCACCACCAGCACCACCTCCACCACCACCACCACCACCACCACCACAACCACGCACACACGCACGCACGCACGCACGCGCACCACCACCCACTACGCACGCGCGCGCGGAGCCACAGGTCCGCTACGACACGCGTCCGCGGATAGAGAAAATCAGCGCCATGGTAAGGAATGGGAGGGAGGGGTAGGACGTCAGATATGACGCGAGCGCACCTAGCTTGCCTCCCCCTTCTCCCCCTCCTCCTCCCCTCCCCCTCCACAATTACACAATATGAAACTACTCTCCCACTTCCCCTGATGGCGTCCCGAAGATATCCGACCCCCCCCCGCGTATTGTTCCCCAAACAGCTTGCTGAACGGGGTGCTGTTGTGGTAGAAACTAACTCCGGCCGAGGGAAGTCGGAGCAGAGACATCCTCACAAACATTTCATGGTTTTGGCCGTTTCGCTTGAGACATCCTCACAACTCTCGTTTCTGAGTTGGCTGGGATTGGCCGTTTCGCCTGAGACATCCTCGAAAAGTTCGGCTCCGGGACGCCGCGCGAGAGGTGGTCCGGGCCGTTTCGCTTGAGACATCCTCGAAACTCTGAGCCCCGAGGTGCCGTGCGAGAGGTGGTCCGGGCCGTTTCGCCTGAGATATCTTCGAAACTCTGAGCTCTGCGATGCCTTGCGCGAGGTGGTCCGGCCCGTCTCGCCTGAGACATCCTCGAAACTCTGACTTCGGAGATGCCGCGCGAGAGGTGGTCCGGCCCGTTTCGCCTGAGACATCCTCGAACTTCTGAGCTCTGAGATGCCCTGCGCGAGGTGGTCCGGCCCGTCTCGCCTGAGACATCCTTGCAACTCTGAGCTCTGAGATGCCGTGCGCAAGGTGGTCCGGCCTGTTTCGCACAAGACATTCTCGCAACTCTGAGCTCTCAGATGCTGCGCAAGAGGTGGTCCAGCCTGGGGGCCCAGAAGACCACATGTTACATATCCTCCATGGGACCCTGCGAGCCTCAGGAGGCCCCAGAGAGGTCCAGGAGGCCGCAGGACGCCCAGGACAGGCCCCAGGGGCCCTCAGGAGATTCCCAGGAGGCTCCCAGGAGGCCCCAGGAGGCCCTCTATCAGAACGTGTCAAGTTAATACACATCCGGTGTCGATTCGTTGATTTTTCCTGCTCTTGTGCCCCCCCCTCCATTTTGAGGGGCCCAAGCGGCCACAGGTTAGATATCCCCCCTGGGAGCCCCAAGAGGCTTCAGGAAACCTCAGGTGGAGTTCAGGAGGCCACAGGAGGCCCAGGAGGAAGCTCCAGGAGGTCCCCAGGAGGCCCCAGGAGGCACCAGGAGGCCGCAGGACGCCCAGGACAGGCCCCAGGGGTCTCCAGGAGATTCCCAGGAGGCTCCCAGGAGGCCCCAGGAGGCCGCCTATCAGAACGTGTCAAGTTAATACACATCCGGTGTCGATTCGTTGATTTTTCCTGCTCTTGTGCCCCCCCCTCCCCCTCCATTTGGAGATGCCCAAACGGCCACAGGTTAGATATCCCCCCTGGGAGCCCCAAGAGGCTTCAGGAAATCCCAGGTGGAGTTCACGAGGCCACAGGAGGCCCAGGAGGAAGCTCCAGGAGGCCCCCAGGAGGCCTCAGGAGGCACCAGGAGGCCCCCGCAACTCGGAGCTCTGAGACGCCGCGCTTGAGGTGGTCCGGCCCGTTTCGCCTGAGACTTCCTCGCACCACGTTTCGCCCGAGACATCGTCGCAATTCTGGGGTCCGAAATACCGCGCGCGAGGTGGTCCAGCCCGTTACGCTGGAGACATCCTCGCAATTCTAGGCTCCGAGATGCCGTTCGGGATGAAGAGGAGGTGGAGGAGGAGGAGGAGGAGGAGGAGGAGGAGGAGGAGGAGGAGGAAGAGGAGGAGATGGAAGGGAGAAGGAGGAGGCGGATGATGTGCATGAGGGAGCAGGCAGGAGGAGTGGGAGGCCCCAGAGAGCTCCAGGAGGCCGCAGGACGCCCAGGACAGGCCCCAGGGGTCCCCAGGAGATTCCTAGGAGGCTCCCAGGAGGCCCCAGGAGGCCCCAGGTGGAGTTCAGGAGGCCACAGGAGGCCCAGGAGGAAGCCCCAGGAGGTCCCCAGGAGGCCCCAGGAGGCACCGGGAGGCCCCCGCAACTCGGAGCTCTGAGACGCCGCGCGAGAGGTGATCCGGCCCGTTTCGCTTGAGATTTCCTCGCAACGCGTTTCGCCCGAGACACTGGCCCGTCTCGCCTGAGACATCCTTGCAACTCTGAGCTCTGAGATGCCGTGCGCAAGGTGGTCCGGCCCGTTTCGCACAAGACATTCTCGCAACTCTGAGCTCTCAGATGCTGCGCAAGAGGTGGTCCAGCCTGGGGGCCCAGAAGACCACATGTTACCTATCCCCCCTGGAACCCTGGGAGCCCCAGGAGGCACCATAGAGCTTCAGGAGGTCGCAGGACGCCCAGGACAGGCCCAAGTGGTCCGCAGGAGATTCCCAGGAGGCTCCCAGGAGGCCCCAGGAGGCCACCTATCAGAACGTGTCCAGTTAATACACATCCAGTGTCGATTCGTTGATTTTTCCTGCTCTTGTGGCCCCCTCCCCATTTTGGGGGGCCCCGACGGCCACATGTTAGATATACCCCCCTGGGAGCCCCAAGAGGCTTCAGGAAGCCCCAGGTGGGGTCCAGGAGGCCACAGGAGGCCCAGGAGGAAGCCCCAGGAGGTCACCAGGAGGTCACCAGGAGGTCCCAGGAGGCACCAGGAGGCCCCCGCAACTCAGAGCTCTGAGACGCCGCGCTTGAGGTGGTCCGGCCCGTTTCGCCTGAGACTTCCTCGCAGCACGTTTCGCCCGAGACATCGTCGCAATTCTGGGGTCCGAAATACCGCGCGCGAGGTGGTCCAGCCGTCACGCTGGAGACATCCTCGCAACTCTGGGCTCTGAGATGCCCTGCACGAGGTGGTCCGGCCCATCTCGCCTGAGACATCCTCGCAACTTTGAGCTCTGAGATGCCGTGCGCAAGGTGGTCCGGCCCGTTTCGCACAAGACATTCTCGCAACTCTGAGCTCTCAGATGCTGCGCAAGAGGTGGTCCAGCCTGGGGGCCCAGAAGACCACATGTGGCTCCGAGGAGGCCCCAGAGAGCTTCAGGAGGCCGCAGGACGCCCAGGACAGGCCCCAGGGGCCCCCAGGAGATTCCCAGGAGGCTCCCAGGAGGCCCCAGGAGGCCCCCTCTCAGAACGTGTCAAGTTAATACACATCCGGTGTCGATTCGTTGATTTTTCCTGCTCTTGTGCCCCCCCCCCAATTTTGGGGGGCCCCGACGGCCACATGTTAGATATCCCCCCTAGGAGCCCCAAGAGGCTTCAGGAAGCCCCAGGTGGGGTCTAGGAGGCCACAGGAGGCCCAGGAGGAAGCCCCAGGAGGCCACCAGGAGGTCCCAGGAGGCACCAGGAGGCCCCCGCAACTCGGAGCTCTGAAACGCCGCGCTCGAGGTGGTCCAGCCCGTTTCGCCTGAGACTTCCTCGCAGCACGTTTCGCCCGAGACATCGTCGCAATTCTGGGGTCCGAGATGCCGCGCGC
>CAUYUJ010015183.1:976229-1036229 GCA_963575745.1 Prorocentrum cordatum | reverse complement strand
ACTGCGTGTGTGTGAGAGAGTGTGTGTGTGTGTGTGCGCGTGTGTGTGTGTGTGTGTGTTTGTGTGTGTGTGTGCGTGCGTGCGTGTGTCTACTCCGCCTCGTCGCTTCGCGCGGGGCAACGACCCCCCACAGTGTGTGTGTGTGTGTGTGTGTGTGTGTGCGTCTTCTCTTCATCCTGGTCCTGCTGCTGCTGCTGCTGCTGTCCTTTCTCCTGCTCATACATGTACTCCTCCTTGTCCTCCTCCCCAGTGCTTGTCCGACCCAGGCGTGGCGCATGTGCTAGGCCTTTATAGTCGTTGTGCCAAGTGCACTCAGCAGCAGCACTGCGAATCCCGAGCCTATCGCATTCAGCATTCTCTCATCGAGCGAGCCGCCGCTGGATGACGAAGAATTGCTGCTTCAAGTATTGGAAGTCAACTGCAACTCCGAACATGGGCGGCGGAAAAGGGGCTCCAGCATTGGCTGCAGCAGCGTCGATGGAGGCCAATCTCGATCAGAACCCCGTCGGGAGAATGGATGTCTTCAGGCTACGACCCAGGCGTAAACCACATTGTCTTATTGGACCTTTCGAACTGGGGGACCGTTGAAGACTTCTTTAGACAATGTTGGGCTTCTCTCGGAGAAATGTTTGAGGCCTGTTGGGCTCTCTTGCAGTCTTCTGCGGTCCTCTCGAGCAAAAGGCGCGAGTGCCAAAACAATTGGAACACCCTGGGCGTTTGAAGCATCGGGGCCTCTCGGGTGGATCCTCGAGAGGCTCCGGGGCGAGTCGAGGCAGTCTTTTTGGCCATCGTGGACGTTCGAGCGCGTTGCGATACCCTCCTCCTCCGCCGCCTCCCCTCCTCCTCCTGCTCCTTCTCCTCCTCCTCCTCCTCCCTCCTCCTCCTCTTTCTCCTCCTCCTCCTGGGAAGGGGCTTCCCCACACTTCGCAGGGCGGGCGGGCGGGCCCAGCCGACGGGCGACCGCGGCCGGAGACGCCGCACAGACGGCCCCGGACGGCCAGACCAGACAGGACACGGCAAGAGGAGACGAGATCTTGGAAGGGGCACGCCAAGACAGCCTCCAGGTCGGCCCTGGATGGCCCCTCGACGCCCCGCTGGCCCGCTCGCCGTCGATCTGACGTGTGGACAGGAGGGAGGATGACAGGGAGGGGGGGATGGGAGGAGGAGCGGCAGAGGGAGCAGGACAGGGGAGGGAGTACGACTGGACGGAGATGCTTGAGAGACTGATCTGGAGGAGGTGTTTGAGGAGGAGGGCGGGAGCGAGGGGCTGGCGAGCCTGGCGCAGGACTTGGAGAAGGCGGCCAGGAAGGTGAAGCTGGACGAGCCGCAGCGGATCCTGCAGGACCCTTGAGGCCCTCGGTCTCTTGCTCTTTTCCTGGTGCACGGCGTGGCTGACAGAGTTCGCGCCGATTTACTGCATCGGCATCTCCATCAACTGCGTGCCCACCTCCTTCTTCTCCAAGTGCTTCACAACTGACTGGCTCCTGCTGCGAAGCTGCACCGGCCTCGGAGATGCCACCGGCGTCCACTGTCCAGGCGGTGGAGATGGTGGCGCCGCCAGCTCCATCACGCCGTCCTCGATGGCCCATGCCAACGTCGGCGCACATGATGGCCTCGGCCTCGGCTTTGCGGGGACTGGCTGGACTGCCGATACAGCCGCCGCCACCGCCGCTGAGACCGCCGCCGCGGTGGCCGCCTCCACGGATGAGAGGGATCGGGAGAAGGACGAGGCGGGGAGGACTAGGATACACCGACCTTGGGTTTTGTGCGCCATAGCATCAGTACGGGTTGAGCGTCCTGTCCTAAGGCCAGATAAGGAGGATGATGAGAAGCAGCATGTGGACACACCATGGATCGCGACGACCGCGCCTACATGTTGTGTTCTGTACCGCAAACCAGTCACATCGGGTACTCTTCCGCAACCTCGCACATGCATAAGCGAGCGCGCCAGCGCGCACGTGCAGGTGGCCACATGTATTGGCACACCCACATGCGCGTCTTTACGCTGACGCTGGTGGCGTCGTCTCTAGGTGGTGCTGTGGGGTGCTGAGGCGTCACCCATCTCTCGTTGGAGCCCTGTGTGCGCCTCGCCGCCTTGCTCCGCCATTCGTACACTCCTCGTCGCCCACTGGCTTCTCCTGCCCCTCGCCCATCCTCTCTCCACTTTCCGTCTCTCCCCCCTTCTCCCTGATGTCCTTATTCGCCCACCTCTGTTCTATGCCTTCCTTCTTCGCTTCTCGTCGTGTTCTTCCTCCCTCCTCATCGGCCCGCCTTACTGCACGCTGCGGTGGTGTCACCGGGCCGCTGGAGACAAGTGTGTGTGTGTGTGTTGGGGGAGACTGCGCACGCATTTCGACCATTCCTCCCCACCTATTTCGTCGCCTCGTCCTCCGTCCTCCCTGTCCCTCTCCGGATTCTTACTCCTCCTTTTCATCGTCATCATTGTCTTCACCCTCCTCCCCCTCCTCATCCTTCCGCCCAGTCCCCCATCCCCTCACTAACCTCCCGTTCCTTTCCCATCCTTCCTTCCCTTCGCATGCGACTCGTCTTGGGGCTTCGACGCCGACACATCTTCTTCCCTCCTTCCATTGAGAGGCTTGACCCAGAATCATCCTCCGACCTGTCGATTCCTTCTCCTTCTCCTCCGCTCCTGCTCCCCCTTCCTTGACCTCCGCAAGTACATCCTGCTCCTCGCCCCCGCTCGACCCTCCTTCGACTTCGACTCTGACTGCTCCCTCCTTGTCATTCTCCTGCTGCTTGCGTGCGTTCCTCCCCCCCCCCCCCCTCATCCCCCCCTCCTTGAGGGGGGACGTGCAGGGAGGAAGGGTGAGAGACCCCTCCACCCACCCATCCCCCCTGTCCCTCCCACTCATTGCCTCTCTTCTACGGGTAGCACGTGCTCCTCCAGCCCCCTTCCGTTGTCGTCCGGGGGGGAGGAAAGAAATGATTGTGCTAGATTGCGCTGCCTAGGTCAATGCTCCCATTGAGAGCACGAAGCACGACTCCTCGCGCCATGCTAGTTTGGACTCACAATGGCGCTCCCGATGGATGCAGCTGCTCCTTTAGCTGTTCGCACTGGGCCGCGCCACGCGACTGAGGACTGTTGCCTTGCCCGCACTTGCCGACCTCAGCGCTGTAGCTAATGGGTCCGCCTGTGCTGCCTTTTGCCGCACGAGCTGCTCTCAGTGTCGTCGCTGATGTGCTGCTCACTGCGGCCATTCCCGCATGCATCACACCCAACGTGGCAGCTAATGGCATCATGCTCCAACTTCGCCATCCCCATCGCTAGAGTAGCGCCAGAGAGGACCGTGGGCTCCACCATCGTCTTCCACATCTGTTGAGTGCCGTCGGGCGCTGTGGTGATGGCCTCGGACTCCAGCTTCGCCTTCCTCACTCTGGGGAGCAGCGCCAGAGCCTGCTTCCCCGCCGATGCTGCCACTGCCAGCGTAGCTAACGCCGTAAGGCTCCAGACATGCGTCCAAGATCACGTTGCGCCCCGTCCGCTGCTGCAGCGGCTCACTGTCACACCCACTCGCCCAAGCACTGCAGTTGATAGCATCTGGCTCCAGTCTTTGCGCCTCGGGCACGGTCTTTTCGCGCTCGCTGGCACTCCCAGTGTAGTCGATGACGTTGATGTTTCTACCAGATCTGCTTTCGCCAAGGAGAGAAGGGATGATGATGCTGCTGCTGCCGCTGATGATGATGATGATGATGATGATGATGATGAGGAGGATGATGAGGAGGAGGAGGAGGAGGAGGAGGAGGAGGAAGAGGAGGAGGAGGAGGAGGAGGAGAGGAGGAGAGGAGGAGGAGGAAGAGGAGGAGGAGCAGGAGGAACAGGGGGATTAGGGATGAGAAAGATGAGGAGGAGGAGGAGGAGGGGGAGGAGAAGGAGGACGAGAAGGAGACGTTGGAGGGTGAGGGAGTGGGGCCTGCGGAGGAGGAGAAGGAGGAGGAGGATCAGGAGGACTTTGTTTTTTCCTTCTCGCCCTCCTCCTCCCCTTCCTCCTCGTCCTCCTCCTTCGCCTCCTCCTCCCCCCCCTTCTCCTACTATTTCTCCTCCCACTCCTCATCCTCCTCATCTTCCCCCTCCTCCTCCCCTGCTTCCTTCTCATACCTCCCCGCCGCTCCCTGTCAGGGGGGGGGGGGGGGGCAGCGGGCGGGCGCGCGCGTGCGAGGGGGCGGGCAGGACATCCAGAGGCACCCCGACAGGATAACCCAGGACGGGGGGGCACTTGCGGCCTTCGGGGCGCGTCGGTCTGTGCTGCGAGCAGGGAGTTGATGGTGGCAGGGGCAGGCGAGTGCGAGGGGGGGAGGCAAGGGAGGGAGGGAGGGGGCGGAAGGGAGGAGGGGGAGATGGGGAAGGAGCAGGAGGAGGAGATTGCGAGACGGAGTTGTGGCCGTCGCCGTCGCTGTGGGAGGAGGACGAGGTGGAGGACGACGAGGACGAGGAGAAGGAAGAGGAGCAGGAGGCGAAACAGGAGGAGGAGGAGGAGGAGGAGGAGGAGGAGGAGGAGGAGGAGGAGGAGAGGAGGAGGAGTTGGATGAGGAGGAGGAGGAGATGGAGGAGGAGGAGGAGGAGGAGAACGACGACCACTAGCAGCATGACAGCTATGGCAATGACGACGTCACCGACGCCACTGGAGGCGTCGGCAACGGCCACCAAGACGAGGACGAGGGGGAGAGGTAGCATCAGCGGCAGCCAGAGGATTTGGATTATACCTGACAAATGATGTTGGTGATGATGAGTATGATGAAGATGCTAGTGACGGTGGTGGTGATGATAATGCCGTTGATGAAGATGGTGATGCTGATGGTGATGGCGGTGATGCTGATGATGGTGTTGATGGTGCTGATGATGCAGATGTTGCTGATTATGCCGATGATGATGATAATGATGCTGATGCTGCTGCTGATGATGGTGATGATAATGGTGGTGTGGTGGTAGTGGTGGTGGTGACGATGATGATGCCGATAGCGATGACGATGATGATGTCCGCGACAATGCTGGTGATGAGGATGGTGAGTAGGAGGAGAAGAATGAGGAGGAGGAGGAGAAGGAGGATACGGAGGAGGAGGAGGAGGAGGAGGAGGAGGAGGATGGGGATGAGGACGACCAAGAGGAGGAAGAGCAGGACGATGATGAGTTTTATGATTCCGGTTGCTGCGATGATGGTGACAATGACGATGAGGATTATGATGATGGTGAGACCGCTAGTTACCACCTCATTTGGGGTTGGTCACCAAATTTGGCTCCAGATCAGGGAGTCGGTCTTCACTTGCAGAGCGACTTTACCGTATCCCCCTCCCCCCCCTGCTGCGAGAGGCAGCGGGACGTTGTGCACTGCCGCCCCGTCCATGTGAAATCATGCTTGTCGCCCACACACATATCATTTTTCTTGCAGCCATTGGAGGCGTAAGCGGCGGAGGGGCAGGAGCGGCAAGCAAATGATAAAGAGGAGGTGGAGGATGAGCATGAGCAGGAGGGGGAGGGGGGGGGCGAGGAGGGTTTTAGTTAGGTGGAGCAGGATGGTAGTGGATATGTTGCTACTTCTGCTGATGACACTTTTTTGGGGCGCTGAGAGACAGCCCGCCCTAACAAGTCCACAGGACATCTGCACCAGTTCAGTCGACCGGATTCGCGAGTACTGGTGCAGTCCTGAGTCGGTGTCGCTACGATGTGTGTTTGCCGTATACACTCGCTTGTTTCTGGACGTCGGTTAGCTATCCCATGTGGGTCCACTCGGAATGCAGTTCCGTGCCCAAGTGGGGTGCCCCTGAAAGTTTTCACTAAAGGGTGTTCTGTAAATCCTCGGTTTATGTCATGCTCATCGTCCTCTTGCCCCTCCTCTTGCCTTTCTCCCTTACCTTAATTTTCTCGAGGCTAGTCGCGACGAACGAGCGAATCTCAATTCGGGGCTCCCTTAGGCGGGGGCTGTTCATTATAGTTCGTGTGCGCGCATTGCAGGTCGCACATATCTTGCATGCGTAATGCTGATGTGTGTAGTTATCCATCCGACTGACCCCAGGCCCGAAGCAGATTCCGTGCCATGCCATGCCTCCCCTTTCTCCTTCTCTTCCTCCTCATCCGTCTCTTCCGCCCTCTCCCCTGCTCCTCATTTCCTGGTTCGTCTCCCATTCTTCTCCCTCCTTCCCGATCCCCGCCACCCCGTCAGCCAGGACGCAGCCAAGGGTGCCGACGGCGTCCTGAAGGAGATAGACGGCAGGAAGGTTGGCGAGGAGATCGAGGACGCGCCACGGGCCGGAGCCAGGCGGATAGACCGCCGAGGAGGAGGACGACGATGAGGAGGGAGGAGGGAGGAGGAGGAGGAGGAGGAGGAGGAGGAGGAGGAGGAGGAGGAGGAGGAGGAGGAGGAGGAGGAGGGGGAGGAGGGAAGGAAAGGAGAGGAGGAGGAAAGGGGAGGAGGGGGAGGAGGAGGAGGAGGAGGAGGAGGAGGAGGAGGAGGAGGAGGAGGAGGAGGAGGAGGAGGAGGAGGAGGAGGAGGAGGAGGAGGAGGAGGAGGAGGAGGAGGAGGAGGAGGAGGGAGGAGGAGGAGAGGAGGAGGAGGAGGAGGAGGGGAGGAGGAGGATGAGGAGGAGGAGGAGGAGGAGGAGGAGGAGGAGGAGGAGGAGGAGGAGGAGGAGGAGGAGGAGGAGGAGGAGGAGGAGAGGAGGAGGAGGAGGAGGAGGAGGAGGAGGAGGAGGAGGAGGAGGAGGGGGCGGCAGAAGACATGGAGGAGGAGGAGGAGGAGAAGGAGGAGGAGAGGAGGAGGAGTTGGATGATGATGATGAGGAGGAGGAGGAGGCATGGAGAAGGAGGAGGTGGAGGAGGAGGAGAAAGTAGAGAACGAGGAGATGGAAGAGGTCGAGGATGATGAGGAGGAGGTGGACGACGATGTTTCAGCGGGTGGGGTGGGGGGGAATGGGTCCGTCGCCTGACCCATGACCCACAATCAGGGCCCCCAGAAATAAGACACCGTGAGCCAGGAGTTTGCTAGATACAGCGGGAGAGCAGACAGAATTCCTAGTGTTTCTGGTATGCTAGAATTCGAGGCCTCCCAGATGAGGTCCGATAAGATGGGGTTGGATGATCGCGCCGAATCGCCGATGCATCGGCGATGCGGCTCGATGTGAAGCCCAGTTTGCTCCACGTCGATGTTGCCGACTCATCGCCGCCGTCGACGATGCATCGCCGATGCATCGCCGATGTATCGGCGATGCGGCGCGATCCTCCGACCCCATCTACTCCGACCCCATCTAGGAGGCCTCTAAGAATGCCGAGGTTTATCAAAGTGCACCGTGTGTCGGGGCCCTGACACAGAGGTCGGCGGCGGTGGAGGTCCGCGAGGATCGGAAGCGGGAAGAGTTGGCGCCGAGCCGACGCGGAGGTGTAGCCAGCGGAGAGGTTACGGTGGTGTGGCGGTTCGTCCCCACAGAGCGCCAGGCGGTGACGCAAAGTGCCATTAACCTGTTTTTTCGGGCATGTCCCTCTTCGGGACGACCGACATGGGTACGGAAAGAATGTGTACAATGCCCAACAGCAGTTTCTGTTCATTTTGAACCGGATTCGCTGTCGGTGTCGCCGCGGCCTGTGTACGTACATTTCAGACAGAGGGCCGCCTGCCCAACAGCGGCCACTAATGGTTCGGGACAACATTTGCTGTTGGGCATTGTGCCCATTGTTTCCGTGCCCATTTCGGGCGTCCAAACCTCTACAGAAGGAGTATTCGAAATATTCGAAAAATTGTCTGGGGACGATGTGTTTCTAATCTGTCTGGCTATGTTTGTGTTTCTAATATGCGTGGCTATGTTTGAATATATTTTTGAAGAATTTACATAACTTCCTGCAAGAATCCGCCTGTAGGAGGACATGCCCTGCCAAAGCTTAAGCGGTCTGCACAGGACCATCGAGCTGCGAAGCGCAGGGTTGTCAAGCATGGAGGCAGGTGTCCTGCTCGTCCGGCGGGCCTTTTCGCGCGGCCGTGCGAGGGGGCCCCCGTTCTGCGAGCAAGCCCCTGGGTGCGGTCGGCGAGCTCGGCGGGGCGCGGCGTAAACGAGTTGCCCAGCTGGATCGTGAGATGCTGCACCCTCTTTGTCGGAGGTGGATCGACCTCCTACCCTGACACGTCGGTTAAGGAATTGGCCGTTCTCGGTTCGCGAGAGGGCGTCGCGGCCGTCATGTTTGCGGGTCCAGGTCCGTCGGTTTCGGTCCCAGGCCGTTTTCATTGAGGGGAGGTTTACTAAAGGGAGGTTTGTCCACCGCCGACTTTGGCCCAGAACTGCAACGCGTCCCGAAGCGTCTTCGCAGCGGCAGTTGCGGGTGAGCGGTGTTTTGGCGATTTCGTGGGCCCTTCTCGTTTCGATCTCGTTTTGCTGCAAAGGTGGACTGAAGACAAAACGAGGGAAACCGAACACAAAACGAAAACGAAAACCACTGCTTACGGTAGGTCGACCCCTGTCCTGCAGCAGGTATGGTGGCCCGGCTCGATCGGCTGCCTCCGTGCCCGTGCCCTGCCTGGGGGCGCGCGGGCGGGCCGCCGCAGCCGCGGCAAGAGCAGTGCTGCCGGCCGCGCCGGCAAGAGGGTGGCCCAGGACGGAGGAAAAGTGCTCATTCGCACCTTTTTTTCCGTCGGTGGCGAGGCAGAAGAGCTGCTCCAGCGGTGAGCGACCGGGGCGGCCAGAGCGCGGATGGGCCGGCGTGCAGGAGGGGAGGGACAAGACAGAGATGGTGGCCCCTCTCCCCTCCTCCGAGGTATTTACTGGTCCCTGGTCCTCTCTCTTCTCCTCGGGGTCGGGTTCCCGGGGCCGCCGTCTGAGTGCCCGCACGGCCCTCGTGGGCTGCTGCGGCGCGCTCCGCGCTTCGGGCGCTCGTGGAGACGCTGCTCGGAGCGAGAAACGCAGAAACGCACGCAGATGGTGGCCGCGGAGGACGGGAGGAGGCGGAGTGCACTCAGGCGCGGAACGGTTCCACGCTGAGCGCGCGGGCGCGGGCCCCCCATTCGCACACGCTGATTGCGCCGCAAGCGAGCAGGTCGTGCGCGCGCGAAGCCAAAGCCGCCGTTGGCTGTGTGCCCATACGGATCCAATCGGCGCGGCGACGTGAGGGGTTTCGTTCCCTCTGGGTTTTGCCTGTCGCAAAGTGGCGTTTCAGGATGTGTTCATCTCTTCCCAGGTCTGAAGGGCTGCACTGTGCGCGCGTGAGTCCTCAATTCAAGCTCGCTCCGCTGAGCTCAGCTCGTCCAGACTATGTGCGGGTTACTTCCTGTCGGGCCATGCCGGATTAACACGATTCGGACAGTTTAGTTCAAGGTTTTTTCCATTTGAGAAATGTGTAGTGCAATGACGAGGAAGTGTGCGCGTCGGCACCCAGAGGCGACGTGCGCGTGCCGAAGTACGATGGTATAGGCACGGAGACGGACGTGTTCGGGCCATCCTGCTTGGGCCACAAATCTGCTATACTGTGTGTACCATCGGTTGTGTTCGGACGTGCGCCTTCAAGGGGAGCGCACGCTACAAGCTGATCCTTCCGCGCGCCAAACCTACTGCTTCACACACTGCCTGGTTACATTCGGAGCAGTTCTTCTGTTGTAGATTATATTTGCTGGGGTCAGGGACCCCCGTGTGCAGGAGTCAGCATGTTAGGGCAGAGAAGGAGCAAGCACTGCAGGTCCTTTGGCTTCGAGGGTTGAGAGGAAAAGCCTCGATATTGCTACATGGTAGCGGAGCTCGGTTCCTGTGCCCACGGGAGCTGAGCTCGCTCGCCGCGCCCAGACCTCCTGCCCGTGCTGGCGGAGATGGCGGCGATCGATGTCGTCGACGTTCGGACCGACATGAGGCTTCAGAGGTTCGACGGTACGGACGAGAGATGGGCAGACTGGAGCCTCAGGTTCGAGGCCTACACCGCGCTGCTTGGCATGGAGGACCTCATGACGGAGGCGGCCAACAGGCGCGACCCACTGGCAACGGACCAGCTGGGGGACCAGGCGAGAGCGGTCAGCCAGAGGCTCTGGCACCTGCTGATCACGTGGTGCGACGGCAAGTCGCTGGGTGTGGTCAAGCTCTCGAGGAAGAATGGCCTGGAGGCGTGGCGGCAGCTCAAGATCGAGTATGAGAGCAAGTCGGGCAACAGGTGGACGGCCATGCTGCGCTTCATCCTGAACCCTCAGGACAAGTGGGCGAAGGATCGGGAGTCGGGCATCGACTTCTTTCAGTCTCTCACGGCGTGGGAGGCCATCGTCGCAGAGTACGTGGACCAGAGCGGCGAGGCGGTCTCGGACAACGTTCGAGTCAGCGTGCTGCTAGAGCACGCGCCAGAGCCGTACCGTGAGGTCCTTCGGCAGGCGCCTGAGGAGGTGAAGCTCACGTTCGCAGCGGCTCGGAGTCACATCAGGGGCTACTACAATCAAGGGCGGACGTTCACCCACGTCCCAGACACTGGCGGGGTCGTGCCGATGCAGGTGGATGCAGTTCGAGTTGGACCGCATGGCGGCAAGTCGCACGGGAAGTCGGGCAAGACAGGCAAGATGGACAAGTCAGGGAAGGCTGGCAAGAATGTGAAGGGCTGCAAGGACTCGAAGACGAAGTCCAAGAACCGCGACGGCAAGCAGGGCCATGGCAAGGGCCAGTCCGACTACTTCGACGGCGAGTGTGGCTACTGCGGCAAGTGGGGCCACAAGCGGGCCGACTGCAGGAAGAAGAGGGCAGCTGAGGCCAAGAAGGAGACTGGCAACACGCGCGCGGTTCAGGGAGATGGATCGGCCTCGAGCTCGGGACAGCAGCAGTCCGAGGGCGGGGTCCGCGCCGCGTCGGGCTACTACGACGGCGTTCCCGACGGCTGGGTGTTTGCGGTCTCAGCGGCGACGAGCGGCCAGGTGGCGAAGGTTGGAGGCTCCATCCTGATCGACAGCGGCAGCGGCGACCACCTGTGCAGACACAAGTTCGTCCCAGAGGCCCCAGTCAACAGTGCGACGGATGCCCCCAGGCTTTTCGACGTGCAGCAGCGACCGCTGCCCACAGCGGGCCTACGGGGTGTTGAGATGACGATGCAGGAGGGCATCAAGGCGACGGCAGACTTCCTCGTTGCCGATGTGAATGACGACCTGCTGAGCATGGGCAAGCTGCTCAGGCAGGGTTTCAGGTTCAACCTCAGTATGGAGGACGGGCTCTACATGACGAAGGGTCACCGCAGCGTGCAGCTCGAGTTGGAGCGGAACAGCCTTAGGCTCCCGATCGTGTCCGCGAGCCCTGCGCCAGCGGCCCACCACTGCTGCGGCGCGGCGGACCAGCAGCAGGCAGCGACGGCACCAGTGCTCACGGCGGAGAGCTCGGTCGGCGCGATGAGGACCAGGCTGAGGGAGCTGTTCATGCCGATCTACGGCGCGAAGTTGGAGCTGTGGGAGCGGCTCATTGTGGCAGAGGCGGCTGCCAGGCGCTCGGAGGCGGAGAGGCTGCACAAGCTGGCGGTGAAGGAGCAGCTCGGGATTCAGCACGATCCAGTCGAGCCGAAGCAGCTTCCAGTTCCGAAGGCCCCGAGCGCGGAGGAGGAGAGACAGCATCGCCTCACGCATCTCCCTGCTGCTCCGTGGTGCGAGGAGTGTGTCAGGGCCAAAGCTCCTGATGCACCTCACTCGCTGGTCAGGCTCGAGGACTCAGAGCAGAAGCACCCACTCATCAGCTACGACTTCGGCTTCTGCAAGACAGCCGACGAGGAAGGGGACCTGACCAAGGTAGAGGACACCTACGCGACGATGCTGGTGGCGTTCAGCTCTGACACTGGAGTGGTGAAGGTTATTCCGTGTGCGTCAAAGGCAGCTTCACCATACGCCATTGCAGGCATCAAGTCCTTCGTGCAGAGGCTCGAGACGGGCAAGTGCAGGCTCAGGACGGACACGGAGCAGGCGACGAAGGCCATCATGGACGGCGTGGTCAGCGAGCTCGCGGGCAAGGTCACGGCAGAGCTGACCCCCAAGCACAGCAGCCAGTCGAACCCAGCGGAGGCAGCGGTGAAGATAGTCGAGGGCCAGACGAGGGTTCTTAGGCTGGACCTCGAGAAGCGCTACGACACGAAGGTGACGGCGGCCATGCCAATCTGGGCGTGGATGATGCGTCACGCTGGGTGGCTTCACGAGAGGTTCTCGAGGCGAGCTGGAGGTCAGAGCCCGCACGAGATCGCGACAGGCACGCCGTACAAGGGCGACATCTGCAACTTCGGCGAGACGGTGCTGTATCGGATTGCGCGTCCTGCGCATCGAGGTCTCACTGGAGGTCGGCGTCTGCATCGAGGCGAGGCTCAGTGGGGCAAAGGGATCTGGGTCGGCAGGTCGGACGAGTCGCAGGAGCACCTGGTGGTGACGCCTCGGGGGCTTGACCGCGCACGGACGGTGCGACGGCTCCCTGAGGGAAGGCAGGCTGACAAGGAGCTCTTCATGACGGTGACGGGGCTGCCTTGGGCTGCGAGGACGGCCCCCGAGAGGTCGAAACGCAGGCGGGCGCCTCAGCAGATCGCGACGGAGCTACCGAGGGCAGAAGGACCTCTTCAGCCTGACGCTCCCCAGCCGCAGCAGGCAGGACAGCCAGAGGGCGGAGCAGCGCCTGCTCAGCCTCAGGCACCGCAGCAACCACCTCCGCCGGCAGCGGCAGCGGCTCAGCAGCCGCAGCCCCCAGCACCAGAGCCGCCGGCGCCCAGGGATGTGGCGATGGGGGCGGCGCCCTCGCAGGCAGCGAGACGTGGGGTCTCGCCAGCAGCAGAGGTCTCCGAAGGCAAGCGAGCACGAGTTGCAGCGGTTCACGCGCTGGAGGTTGGCAACGTGGACGACTCGCCTGACGCGTTCTGGGAGGAGGTCTCGGATGAGGTGGAGGACCCGACGGATGGCATGTTTGACGTGGACATGCAGGATGAGCTGGACAAGAAGCTCACCATGGAGCACCTGCAGAGCCTCCTGGGCCATGGAGTCGGCGAGGACATCGCCAAGTCGGAGGCGAATGGGATGAAGCACATCACCACGCGCTGGGAGAAGCAATGGAGATGGAAGCCAGCGTTGCAGGAGTGGCAGCGCAAGGTGCGGTTCGTCTGCCGCGAGTTCCGCTGGCAGGAATGGCGTGACGACCTGTTCACACCTGGATCGGCTCCGATCTCCAACAGGTTGGTCGACTTTGTGGCTCTCAAGCGCGGGTTCGAAGTGATGACGCTCGACGCGACGGATGCCTTCTACCAGGCCCCGGAGTACGAGGACGTGGTGGTTGACCCCCCGCAGGAGTACTTGGACATGCTCAGGGCGGAAGGTAAGGACACGGAGATCTACTGGAAGTTGAAGAAGCAACTACCTGGGAGACGGACGGCAGCGCCAGGCTGGGTGGAGCACATGGCGGGCATCCTCACAGACGAGATGCAGATGACCAGATGCGAGGTGGCGCCGCAGTTCTTCTACAACCCTGAGACGGAGGTGGTGGTTGAGCTGCACATGGACGACTTGCACATGGCTGGATCCAGGGAGGCGCTGGAGGGCTTCCGCGACGAGCTGAAGCAGCATGTGACCTTCAGCGGCGGGGAGATCCACGAGCACGGCATCACCTACGAGCACCTGAAGAGGCTGAGGACGAGGTACGAGCACGGCACGGAGCTGCAGGCCAACACGAAGTACCTCGACTACGTGGTGGAGACCCTCAACCTCGGCGGCTCCAACACGGCTCCCACTCCTGGAGTGCCAGCACACAAGGCGCTCATGGGGAGCACTCCTACTCTCTCTCAGCAGCAGGCTGGCGTCTACCGCTCATGCGTGGGGGCGCTGATGTACTACGTCCAGGACAGGGCGGACTGCCAGTACGAGGTCAGCTTGCTGGGCAGGATGCTATCAGGCCCCACCGTCGGCGCCTTCACTGCGCTCAAGAGGCTCGTGAGATACCTGCTTGGGACGAGGAATGCGGTGAACTGGCCACCGAGACCGACGGAGGGCACGAACGTGGAGCTAGTGGGCTTTGGCGACAGCGACTGGGCAGGCGACTTGCAGACGAGGAGGTCCCAGTCGAGCGGCAAGATCGAGATTGATGGTGTTCCCATGCACTCGTTCAGCAGGCGCCAGAGCATCGTGGCCACTAGCTCGGGAGTTGCTGAGTACTATGCGGCGACGGCGGTCGCCGAGGATTTGCTCTACTTCAAGTCACTTCTTGAGTTCATGGGCTTCACAGTGGCAGCCACCCTGCTGACGGATTCGTCAGCTGCGCGAGGCATTGCCCGACGTGAAGGAGTTGGTAAGGTGCGGAGTCTTGAGGCGCGAGTTCTTTGGCTCCAGCAGGCGATCAAGAGGAAGCTGATGGACCTCGGGACTGTCGGCACCGACGACAACAAAGCGGACCTGGGCACGAAGATCCTTGGACACGATCGCTTCGTCAAGCTCAGGACGCTCAACGGCATCTACACGGACATGGGCCAGGTCGCGGAGAGTGACCATCAGTCGGAGGAGGTGGACTTCGACGTGGGGGCGGCAGCACGGGTCAGGAGCTCGAGAACTTCTACGAGCTCACTCGGTGCTAGCCGCTCGGCGGCCCTGGCTATGATCACGGCGGCGGCGACGCTCCTGCAGGGCTGCGAGGGCCAGGTCGCCGACCAGAGCAGCTACTACTACGACACGGAGGTCTGCTCCAGGGATGGCATGGCCACGAGCGACTGGACAGGTTTCCTGATGATGGTGGCTGTCTGGACACTGATCGTGGCGGCCATCAGCGGCTACGCGGGGTTCCGCTACGCCAGCATGCGGGACTCGGACTGGGTCCTGGTCTCGCCCGAGCCCAATGAGATGACAGAGGAGACCACCCACACAGACAAGATGGAGGATCCGCTTCCAGGCGTGCCAGCCTCACTGGTTATGATGCGACCGAGTCAGCCTACCAGGAACGTGAGCACGCAGTCCCAGATGACCTACAAGTGGAAGTGGGCGGTCCCTCGATTCCAACCAGTCCAGGACCACGCGCACGGTGCCTTCCTTGAAGTGCGTGTGGACAAGGCCAAGGGACTTCTTTTGAACTGACAGTGAATGAGGCTCAGTCGATAGGACCTTGAGCGGCTGCGCCTTGCCTTGAGCCGTTCTGTTTTCTCTTCTTTTCTCCTCCTGCCATCATGCTTAATATCAGAGTTTCGAGCTATTTCTTTCCCTTGGAAGTTGAGTTGAGCTTGCTGACCAGCCAGCGAAGTTTGAGTTCTTTGCTGGGCAGAGTTTCAGTTGTTCGTTTCTTTAGCCTGAGGGACGCCTCAGCAGGTCTTTTGGGGGACGCCCCACCGTGACAAGTTTTCGGGAGTCAGTTGAAAGCTCGACTCAGTGGGTAGCCAAGCTTCCAAGGGGGCGTGTTGTAGATTGTATTTGCTGGGGTCAGGGACCCCCGTGTGCAGGAGTCAGCATGTTAGGGCAGAGAAGGAGCAAGCACTGCAGGTCCTTTGGCTTCGAGGGTTGAGAGGAAAAGCCTCGATATTGCTACATCTTCTCATGCCCTCCTTATCTTCCTCCTGCCCGTCTACCCCAGGACACCGCTGGCAAGGTCCTGCGAACGGCGATACCGGACATCTCCGCCGCCGACATCGATAGGAACGGGGGGGCCCGGCTACTGGGAATGCATTAGGGGGAGGGACTTGGATGAAGAAGAATCGTCATGTCTAGGTACGGCAGGCTCTTACCACCTTGACGTGGCGTCGACGCGGGGTGGGTGCTGAAGGTTGAACGCTTTCTGGAAGACAGCCAAACGAAAGGTGGGGTCGACAGCCTTTGAAGACCTGATCCGATTCGTTTAAACCGCGAAGGGTATTTATGTTGAAGACCCCACCTAAGCTCTCGGCGGGGAGTAGAAACTCATCCCTGATGACGACGGCGGCGGCGACGACTATAGCGGAGACCTGTGCGGTGGCCGCCGTCGGAGAATTATCATTTTCCAAATCTCGTTGGGGTCCCAACCCGTAAATAACCCCGCGGGAAATCAATTTGTTTCCCATTATTGCCCGGGGGTTTATTCAAGACCCTTCGGGGTTCTTGTGTTGCGACGGTCTGATGCGGGCCCATGCCTCCGTGGGGCTCTGGTGCCGCCTGGCGTGGCCGATACGATCGGGTCCCGACCGCTGTGCCGATGCGGCCCGAGCCGACGCCCCTCCCGACGCGATCCGACTTCTCGACCTCCACGCCGACTGGTCCGGCCAGGAAGAGGATGACCCTCCCCTCTTCAGGGAGGCCCGAGCCAGAGCAGGAGAGGAGGAGGAGGTCTAGCCCAGCGTCATGTCCGCTCTTCGGTCGTCCCTTGTCGTTAACTATGTTCCTCTTCGTGTTTTCCTCCCATCCTCCCGGCGCCGTCGGGTGGGAGGGGGTTGTGGCGACACACAGTTCGCAGATTCGAGCTTCGAGGAGGAGGAGGAGGAGGAAACCTCCACACGGTGGAATATCTTCCCCGCTTTCGCTGCAGGCGCATTCAACCCATACCACGCGCCTCCTGGTCAAGCAGCCTGACCGTTGCGGGCCACCCCAGGGGTAACTGCTTTGATATCGTTTGGCTCCCTTTCGGCTGCGAGGGTGGTCAAGCGCGAGGTAGGTTCATTGGCCTGGGACCCCCCCCGCCCTGCCCTTCCCCCCCCTCCCGGTCGGCCCGAGCCGGACCTTCCCCTCCCTTCTCCTCAGAGAGGAGGAGGGGGAGGGGGTGGAGGAGGAGGAGGAGGAGGAGGAGGAGGAGGAAGATGAGGAGGAGGAGGGGACGGAAACCTCCCTCTGCTTGCCCTCCACCCTCACGAGGAGGAGGAGGAGGAGGAGGCGGAGGAGGAGGAGGAGGAGGAGGAGGAGGAGGAGGAGGAGGAGGAGCAGGAGGAGCAGGAGGAGCAGGAGGAGGAGGAGGTGGAGGAGGAGCAGGAGGAGGAGGGGGAGGAGGAGGAGGAGGAGCAGGAGGAGCAGGACGAGGAGGAGGAGGTGGAGGAGGAAGAGGAGGAGTTTGAGGAGGAGGAGGAGGATGTGCATGGAGCATGAAGCAGGAGGAAGCCTTCCCCTCCCTGCACTTTCCCCCCCTCCAGGGAGGCCCGAGCCGGCCCTCCCCGAGCCGCCCCCTGGGCGCCCCACTTGCGCGCGCCGGGCGGCCTGGCCGCCGGCTTCGGAGGGGCCGCCGCGCCCTGCCCGCCCGGCATGGCGATCCGCGGGGGGCAGGATCTGCCGGCGGCCAGGGGGGGAGCGGCTTTTGGCGGCTCGAGGAGGCTCGGGAGGAGGAGGAGGAGGAGGAGGAGGAGGAGGAGGATCAGAGCGTGAATTACCTACCCCGCTTTCGCTTCCAGGCAAAACCAAGCCATACCACGCGCCTCCTCGTCAAGCGGCCTGACCAGTACAGGCTGCAATTTGGCATCGTTTGGTATCTCTTGGAAGCGAGGGTGGTCAAAAGCGAGGTAGGTTTGTGTTCCCCCTAGAGGAGGAGGAGGAGGAGAAGGAGGAGAGGACGAGGAGGACGAGGAGGACGAGGAGGACGAGGACGAGGACGAGGACGAGGGGGAGGAGGGGCAGGAGGAGGAGGAGGAGGAGGAGGAGGAGGAGGAGGAGGTGGAGGGCAGCAGGAGGAGGGCCTGCTCCTCGCCCTCCTCCTCCTCCTCCTCCTCTCCTCGTCCTCCTCGTCCTCCTATCGGTGCCTCCTCCTCCTCCTCTTCCTCCTCCTCCTGGAGGAGGAGGGTGGGCCGCCGCTGCGCGATGGGGGGGGGGCCTGGGCGCCTGCCCCGCGGAGGGGGGAGGGGGGCGGGCAGGCGCCGGGATGGGAGGGGCGCATCCACCCCCAGTCGCCCATCGAGAGCGAGGTCGGCTCGGGGAGGGTACCCCAACTCTCTGATGACTCGTCCCGGGGTCCGGTTTGAGGTCTGGTTTATCAGGGCGCTTTCCTTGGATTGGAGCTCAGGGGGTCCCGTTGATGAAGGCGCCCCGTCGAAGAAGGGGGTCTGGAATGTTAGGTCGCATCTGGAGGGGGGTCCGGTTTTAGGGGGGGTCGATTAAGAAGGGATTTGGAGCACCAACATGTTCGCCGTGCGTGCGGGATGTTCTTGTGCATCCTGCCGCAGGGTACCCTCGAATGCTCGTCAGTCTGGCCGGCGGAGGATGTTCCTGCAGGATGTTCCCAGGGGCATCGGCAGGGAGGATAGGCGCAGGGGGGACGCATCGACCCGCAGTCGCCCATTGATCGCCGATAGGGGCCAGATAATCTCGGCGGCGAGCGAGAGGGGGGAAGGGCGACGGCCCTCTCAGAGAGTTCGGAAGTCACTCGGCCTCCGAAGAGGTTTTCCGAGCCGTCCCCCGACGGCACGGCAGGCTTCTCAGAGGGCGGGCGGGCTCCTGAGAAGCCAGGCCGCCTCCTGAGAGGGCCTTTTCCTTCTCGCTTCCCTCTGCGGGTCTTCTCGCTTCTCGCCTCTCGCCTTCTCCTTCTCCTTCTCGCTTCTCGCCTTCTGAGAGGGCCCTTTTCCTCCTCTGCTCGCCGCCGGATTTGGTTTTCTGGTCATGCCTCGGGTCTCTGGCGGCCGTTCGGCACGACCCGGGCATGCCCAGACCGCTCGCGGCGAGGCGTTGCCGCTAGACGCATCCCGAGGGCGGCAAACTGCCAAGAGACTCCTCCTCCTCCTCCTCCTCCTCCTCCTCCTCCTCCTCCTCCTCCTCCTCCTCCTCTTTTTCCTCCTCCTCCTCCTCCTCCTCGTTTCCTCCTCCTCCTCGTTTCGTCCTCCTCCTCCTCCTCCTCCTCGTTCCTCCTCCTCCTCCTCCTCCTCCTCCTCCTCATCATCATCATCATCATCACGAAGACGCGCGAACACCTAACGAACATCGAGTTTAGAACCTCGCTCGCCGCCGAGCCCTGGAGACGGGGCACTCTGACCTCGCTCGCCGCCGGCGATGGCCCCAACCTGCCCACCAAGGAGCGTGCGGATCCACGCTCGGGGGCCTATCGCGGATCTACCGGCGATGCATCGCCGATTCTAGGTCGACGCGTTCCCCCCCCCCATGCCACTCTCCCCTACCGTTGCCACTCACGGCGGCCGGGGGGGGGCGGCTTCTGGGGAGGAGGCCAGGGTCGGTGCGATCGCAGTGGATACGGAAATCACAGGTGCGAAGACCGGCAGCGGTGCGAAGACCGGCAGCATGTCCTGCCCATTTTGTCCAGGGCTCGCTGTCGGCGTTGCCGTGGACGCTGTCCATGCGAGACACAGGGCCGCCTGCCCAGCAGCGGCCGCTGTCGGTTTTGGACGACATTTGTTGTTGGGCGTCGTGCCCATGTTTTCCGTACCCACGTCGGGCGTGCACATCGTGGGATTTTGACCTTCTAGGTCTCTCAAGCGGGGTCCGAGCAGACGGGGTCGGAGGATCGCGCCGCATCGCCGATGCATCGCCGATGCGGCTCGATGTGGAGCCCGAGTTTCTCCACGCCGACGTCGCCGATGCATCGGCGATGCATGGGCGGTACTGTGCATCGGACCCCAATTGGGAGGCACCCAGTCATGGCCCCGAGTTCCCAGACCATGCGCTACCGAAACTTTCGGTAACGCTCTGCACGAGCCGGTCGCGACCGAGAGTCGGCCTCCAGTCGCGAATGCCGGTAACGAGGGAGCCGTCGACGTCGTCGAAACCTTCGCTTGGACTCCCACGCGCCGTCTTCTCGTCACCGAAATTCGACCCCCCTCCGGTCGTGGCTGCAATTCGGTGCGACACAAATTCGGTACCGAGCATTTCCGGTCGCGGATGATTCGGATTACGGTGGAGGTCCATGCTAAGAAACGCATTGCTTGCCTCTAGGGTGACCTTGGTTTCTTGGGTTTCGAGGGTTTTGCCATGGAAAGCGCGGCGTTCCCATACCGAAAATCGATGGACGCCTTGGGGTCTCAGAGTTGGGTTTCTTGTGAAAGGTTTCTCGTGGACTGGCCTCCACTGTATCAGGGCATGGGGGGGTCAGGGACAGCCGGATTCTTGAGTCGGCCCTCGCGCTTTCGCGCCAAAGGTCCCCCAGACTGCATTCCACCGTAGTTTCCCGTCCGGAGCACACTCTGCGCCGTGTAGATATTGTTTGAAGTCGGGCACGTCCCTCTACAGAAGGAATATTCAGAAGTAGTCAAAACATAGTATGGGAACGATGTTTCTATGGGCTTCTCCCCCTGCCGCCGGCCCCCTCTCTATCTTAATGGGATATGACAGAGTCGCGTCGGTGCGTCTCGGCGCTGCCTTGGAGCATCTGGGAACAGCATGCGGGGGCGGATAGGAGTTATCAGCGCAGATTGAAACGCTGGCGTTATCGAAGACGCCTACGGCGAATCACCGCCGCGCCCTGCCTTTCTGGAAGCGCCTATGTGGTCGAACGTTGAGGCCAGACCTGCCAAGCTATCGGACCATGTGTTCCCCGAATCGGTTTGGAAAGCCTTCGGCGAACACGTGGGCATCTTGAAGGTCATCTTGGCCGTGCGGAAGCCATTTTGACCCTTTCGGGCCTTCTTGGAGGACGTCTTGGAAGGCTCTTGGGCCGTCTTGGAGGCCATCTTGAGCGTCTTGGAGGCCGCTTGGGCCGTCTTGGGGGTCTCTTGGGGCCAACTTGGGCCTCTTGGGCGATCTTTGGCGGCACGTGGGCCGTCTCGGACCGTCGGAAGGCCGAAAAAAAGCAAATGCCACAATCCTTCAAAAACTCATGGGGTATCCATGATTTTGGCCTTTTCGGCCCTTCCTGGAGGCCCTCTTGGGAGCCTCTTGGGCCGTCTTGGCCCGTCTTAGGGCCATCTTCAGCCGTTTTGGTCGGCTCCGGGCCCGTCGGACGCCGTTTGGGGGGCCCCTCTGGGCCGGCTTGGGGCCCTCTTGGAATGCTCCAGGGCCGTCTTGGAGGCCATCTTGGGCGTCGTAAAAGCTTCCTGGGCCGTCTTGGGGGCCTCTTGGGCCGTTCTGGGGCCATCTAGGAGGCCTCTTGGGCGATCTTTGGGCG
This sequence comes from Prorocentrum cordatum, assembly GCA_963575745.1. NCBI lineage: Eukaryota > Dinophyceae > Prorocentrales > Prorocentraceae > Prorocentrum > Prorocentrum cordatum. The sequence goes on along the minus strand of CAUYUJ010015183.1, from coordinate 1,015,292 downwards.
CTCTTGGGCAGTCTCGGGCCGTCGGAAGGCCGAAAAGAAGCAAATGCCAAAATCCTTCAAAAACATAAGGGAAATCAATGCTTTTGGCATTTTCGGGCTTTCCTGGAGGCCTTCTTGGAGGCCTCGTAGGCCGTCTTGGGCTAGCTTCGAGCTAACTTCGGCCATCTTGGTGGGCTCCTGGCCCGTCTGACGCCGTCGGAAGCCGTTTGGGAGGCCTCTCTGGGCCGACTTGGGGCCCTCTTGGGGTGCGAAAGAGGCCGTCTTAGAGGCCATCTTGGGCGTCTCGGAGGCCTCTTACGTCGTCTTTGTGCCCTCTTGGGGCCGTCTTGGGCAGTCCTGAGGCCATCTTGGAGGCCTCTTGGGCGCTGTGGGGTCGATCTTGGGGGCCTCTTAGGCCGTCTTGGGCCGTCGGAAACCGAGAAGGAGCAAATACGGAAAACTTGTAAAAACTGAAGGGGAACTCATGATTTTGGCCTCTTCGGGCCCTCTTGCAGGACCTCTTGGAGGCCTCTTGGGCCGTCTTGGAAGCTTCTTGGGCACCTCTTGGGCCGTCTTGGGCCGTCTTGGAGGTTTCTTGGGCGGATTTGGCGGCGTCTTCTCCTCTCTTGGGCGGACTTGGAGGCCATCTGAGGCCATCTTGGAGGCCATCTTGGGCCAACGTGGCCATCATGGAGGCCATCTTGAGCCGTCTTGGAGGAACAATTGTGCAATTGAGCTCCTTTCCGGGTGGTCGGCGGGACGGGCCGAAGCCCCAGGGGGAGTTCTTTGGGAAAAAGAACCAACACCAAAACCGAGAGGGTTTAGCACGCCGGGCACCCCTATGATTAATCAACAGGGGGCGGCGGATCGAAGACGCCTACGGCGAATCACCGCCGCCCCCTGCCCCTTTGGAAGCGCCTCTGTGGCCGACAGCTGGGCCAGAGCTTGGCCAAGCTATCGGGCCAGTTGTTGCCTGAGTCGGTTTGGAAAGACTTCAGAGAACGCATGGGGGAGCAAGAAGAGGAGGAGGGGGAGGATAAGGAAAAAGGAGGAGGAGGAGGACGAGGAGGCCTCTTGGGGCGCCTCTTGGGGCACTCTTGGGGCCTCGTGGGAGCTTCCTGGGGGACTCTTGGAGGGCTTTGGGGGGCCTTTGGGGGCTTCTTGGGGGCGTCTTTGGCCGTCTTAGGGCGTTCTTGGCTTGTCTGACGCTGTCGGAAGCCTTCTTGGGGGCCTGTCTGGGTCGTCTTGGGGCCCTGTTGAGGCATATCAGAAGTTCTTAGAGGCCATATTGGGCGTCTTGGAGGCCTCTTGGGCCGTTTTGGGGCCCTCCTGGGCCTTTTGGGCCGTCATGGGTCCATCTTGGAGGCCCCTAGGGCGATCTTGGGGGGCTCTTGCGCCGTCTTGAGCCGTCGGAATGCCGAGAAGAAGCAAATGCCAACATCTTTGACACACCTTCGGGGTTGGTCTCTTCGTGCCATTTTGGAAGACCTCATGGACGCATTTTGGGCCGTCTTGAAGGCCTCTTGGGGGCCTCTTGGGCCGTCTTAGGCCATCTGGAGGCCATCTCAGGCCGTCTTGGGTGCATCTTGGGCCGTGTCCGAGGCATCTTCGGGCCATCTTCGCCGTCTTGGATGCACCTTGACCGTCTTGGGGGCCTCTTGGGCCGTCTTGGGACCCTCTTGGGGGCATCTTGGGGGCCTCTTGGGCCGTCATTGGGCCATCTTGGAGACCTCGTGGGCGATCTTGGGGCGATCTTGGGGGCCTCTTGGGCCTTCCGAGGCGAAAGTGCCAACACACATTTTTTTCATTAAAAAAATGAAGACATCAATGATTTGGGCCTCTTGGGCTGTCCTGGAGACCTCTTAGGGGGCTCTTGGGAGTCTTGGGCCATCTTGAGGCCATCTCAGGCCATCTTGGGTGCATCTTGGGCCGTCTTGGAGGCATCTTGGGGCCATCTGAGCTGTCTTGGAGACCATCTTGGCCGTCTCGGAGGCATCTTGGAGGCCATCTTGGGCCATCTTGAGCGAAAAATGGGGGGGATTAAGGTCCTGGAAGATCTTGCCAGGTGGCCTGCGGGACGGGCCGAAGGCCCAGGGGGGGTTTTTGCAGGGGGCGGCGGATCGTTGGGCCCCCTGCCTTTTTGGAAATGCCTGTGTGGCCGAGAGTTGGGCTAGAGCTTGGCCAAGCTGTCGGACCATGTGTTCCCCGAGACGGTTTGGAAAACTTTCGGGGAACACGTAGGGGAGAATGAACATGAGGAGGAAGAGGAAGAGGAATCGGAAGAGGAGGAGGCTTCTTAGGAGCCTCTTGGGGCACTCGGCGCCTGCTGGGAGCTTCCTGTGGCCTCTTGGAGGCTCTTTGGAGCCTTCTTGGGCCTGCTGGGGGCCTTTGGGGGATGCTTGGGGGCCTCTGTGGCCGTCTTAGAGCGTTCCTGCCTTGCCTGGCGCCGTCGGAAGTCGTCATGGAGGCCTGTCTGGGTCGTCTTGGAGCCCTCTTGGGGGCATTTCAGGGCCGTCTTCGAGGCCATCTTGGGCGTCTTGGAAGCCTCCTGGGCCGGCCCTCTTGGGGCCGTCTTGGAGGCCTTTTGGGCCGCCATAAGGCCATCTTGGAGGCCTCGTGGGCGACCTTGGATCGATCTTGGGGGGGCTCTTGCGCCGTCTTGAGCCGTCGGAATGCCGAGAGGAAGCAAATGAAAACATGTTTGAAACACCTTAGAAAAATCAATGATGTTGGCCTCTTCGCGCCATCCTGGAAGACCTATACTGGACGCCTTTTGGGCCGTCTTGGGGGGCCTCTTGGGCCGTCTTCGGCCATCTTGATGCCGTCGTCGCTCAAGTGAGCGTTTTTGTTGGCCCTGCCCAGGGTGGCGCTCGTTACCCAGGCCGACCTCCCCCCCACCCCCCTGGGCAACGCTAACGATCGTACGGGGGGGCGGGGGCTTGTGCACACAGGCGATTGATGCGCCGGTGGCGCGGACGCACCCTGGCGGGTGCACGCCGCGGCCGCCGTGACCGTTACCCTCCCGCCCGAATCACCCCCCCCCCTGGGTAGCGAGCGCTACCCGGGAAAGAAAGCAAGAACGGTCACCCAACACGGCTTTGCCCCCTACCCAGACCACTTCTATCCCGGATAATGCGTGAGCCGATCTGAGATTCTGGCGTCGCATTGTGTCGTCCAGAACGAGCGGTTTGGCCCTGTTTCCGGCCCTGGCCCTCGCGGACCGATTCAGCTCGAAAGAGTACAGCAGAGAGATGCGGTCGAGGGCCCCCGTTGTGGTTTTTCCTTGCTTTGTTCGGCACATCGGATCTCAAAGGCCAGCCGTTGGGGGGAGCCTTCGCCGGGCTCTGCAGGGGGCCCTCGCCGTGAGCGTGGGACCGTCAGGAAACGGCTCAGGATGAAAAGCGGATCCAGAGGAAGGCGTCCAGACCTCGGGGGGCCCGCGGTGATGTATGGCAAGCAGTGGCGAGGCGTCCTGGCTTGCCTATAGGCCCACCGGAGGATGTTCTCAGAGCCTTGTGTGGTTTGCACGAGTTGTTCTTAGAACATTTTTGGCTGAGACTGTCTGAGACTGTCTCGTGTTAATACATCGGGATTACATTCGAAGAACATCGTGTAGGGTTTTGGAGCATTTGTGGGTTCTGAGAAGATGTCGTGGTAGGCCTATAGGAAGGCCGGGACTGTCGGTCCCTGCTCAAGGAAGGGGTCCAGACCTTGGGGGGTCCGCGGCGACGCATGAGTGGAGAGAATGGCTCTTGGCAGGTTCCGAGAATCTCGAGAACGAGTATCTGACGACGAGCGAGGAGGACAGAGGGGCGAGGAGGAAGAGAGGAAGGATGTCGAGGCGGCGGGGCCAGGGTGGAGAGCAGTGAGTTGCGGCGGAAGCCACGACGGGCGGCATGTTTGTGATTGTCTTCGGTATCACGGGGGCCCTTGCCAGGCGCAGGGGCCGTGACCAGCAAAAAACAGCTCAGGATGCAAGGCCAGTTCCCGGGGCAGGGCCCGTAGACGCGCTAATGGTATCTTAGCCAACGGCGAAGTAGGACAACCAGTTGTAAGAAGGCGTGGTTCGTGGCAAAACCAATTGTAGGAACGCGTGGTTCGTGTTTTCCTATGACTCGTTGTATCGTGTTCGTTCGATGCATTCGCACATCTGAAATGCAGGAAACGGCGCTTCGTGATCTGCTACATGTTGTTCTGCGTGAGCTCGGTGTCACAAAAACCAGAATCGCAACATCGCCATTCACCATCATCGCCGTAAGCGCGGCCTTGGAAGGTTGGCACCTCTGGAGGTCCCCGCTGTGAGAGAGCACGGCGTCGGTGGTCTGGGGAGGAGGGCGAGGAGCGATTCGAAGATTGAGCTGGTCAGCGTTGCAGAGCCACGGGCTGAACAGGAAGCCCCAGGAGGAGGAGGAGGAGGAGGAGGGAGGAGGAGGAGGAGGAGGAGGAGGAGGAGGAGGAGGAGGAGGAGGAGGGGGAGGAGGAGTTCCGTGCAGATCTCTCGCATCGGCGCACGTTTTTTCTGGCGCGGGAGGGGGGGGTCCAGCGCAGATGCAAGAAACTTGGGCCGGCCGTCGAACGCTCATGACGATGTATTTGTGATGTGTTGTTCTAGGGTAGGCGCCTCAGAGCATGATTCGGCTTGGGGAGCCCGTGAGGGAACTTACGAAAGCGAGCAATGATGGGAAGTGTGGTTTAGATCTCTTGTCCGCAGATTTCTCATGGTATCACTTGAAGGTTCTGGGCACCGTGAGGTTATGCCATGTACCCGAGTAAGCACACCACCCAATGGCCATATGCATTACGCAACCATTCATTCCACGTAACTCGCGTTAGCAACGCAAAGGTGCGACTCATCGTATTAGATGATGTAGAGTGATAAGTAGCACGCATGATAGACGCTCATGGTGGGCAATATCACCACTTATCATTATGATGGGGATTACCGAAGCTGGCAATGATCTCTTCCAGTGAGTGGGATCTTCATGTGTATATATACATACTATAAATAAAGTGCAGGGTGTTAGGGCAAAACAAAAGCGTCGCCTGCGGCGTTCAAGACTCACTCCTCGGGGGTAGCGGAGGAAATCATCGTGGTGCGCAAAAAAATAATCGATGATGTTGATTGGGGTCCCCAATGACCAGCTCCGCGAAGACCGTGATCATCCAACTAACGGGTGTCGAGGCACGTGTTTCCAGTTCTCGGCCAGGGCGTAGCAGTCCCACATGAACAACTCTGACTCGCTGCTGCAGCCCATCCACGCCGTATTCGCATCCAGAGGTCTGATGAGCAGAAGCAGGAGGAGCAACGAGACGGGCTCTCGGGTTCACACCAGGCCAGCATGGAGACGACGGAGTGCATGGCCAGCAATATCGAGCCAACTTCTCTCTCTCTCTCTCTCTCTTTTTCTCTTCCCCCCTCGCTCAATGTCTCGGATTCTGTCTCTTCTATACCTCCCTCGCCTCACCCACAACATACCTCAACGCCTAAACTGTGTTCTCGCCACGTCAGTCATTGCGCCAGGAAGGACAGCAGGAGTCGGCGAACGTACTAACAAGGCGGCTCTCAGAACGGCTCTGCCTTGTTCATCAATTCCAAGACGACCAGCAAGCTCCTCGGCGACGACAACTTCCTGGCCTTGGAGGAGCAGGTGTCCAGGCCTCCCAAAATCGCAAAGGAGGAGTTCGATGGGGCCACATGATCACACCACATTTTGATGTGTCGGCGATGCCCTGCGATCTGGAGCCCGACGTTCTCGATCAAGACGTCGCATCGATCCTCAGACCCCATCCGCTCCTGGCCCCATCAGGGCGGCCTCCGAGGTGACTGTGATCCCCAGATTCACCAGCGACGACCCAGTGGAGACTATCAAGGGTGAGTTCGGGCCGTTCCGCGCGCACTCGGTGGTCAGGGTCCCGCTCTGGGCCGCGCTCTCGCTCCTCTTCCCTTTGCTCTCTAGGAGGGAGGAAGCGCAATGAATCTTTCATGTTGAGGCATGCGGTTTCCTTTTTTGTCTGAGCCTCTAGAGGTCTTGGGCTCCTCTTCCCGGTCCTGGGAAAAGGAAGCGAGAGGAATCTGCCATGTATTATGATGCGAGGTGTCTTTGTTTTGGCGTCTAGAGCTCTCCAGGCATCCACATAACATAAACTTTTCATTGGCATAGAAGCACACATGCAAACACCAGGTGTTTTTGATTATTTCTGTGGACCTCTGGCGTACAGGGACCTCCGGTGACGCTTGAGGATCGAGTGCCGAGGTTTCCCACTTCCTCCCTCCTTGTCAGGCCGCGCTCGCGATGGACAAGCAGAACAAGTGCACCATTGAGATGCCGCTCTGGATGCAGGAGGAGGAGCGGTCGCGGACCCCACCCTCTCTCCCTTATGAGCATTCCTTCGCCGCGTTTAACTTGACGCACCCGCGTGTGGCTGCTGTGGCCAGCACGGGCGGGCCTCCAACATCTGGACTTATGGGCTAGGGCAATACATCCCCAGGCCGAAAGTTTTTTCGTCTTGGACTAACAATATGAAAACATCAACGGATCCAACTGGATCCATTTTCGGGTGTGGGAGAGTTTCGTGGATCCTATTTCTGTGTTGCGCGGATCCAATTTCCTGTGTGTGAAAAAACGACGGATCCAATTATTTTCCGGGAATAAATATATAATAATAATTAACATATTGGACCCAGGGGAAGTTGGATCCGCGGAGCACCGCAAGTGAAGCATCATGCTACATCCCCAGTATCCACGGAGCTGTGGATCTGCAGACCAACGCTATGATTCTACGGGGGAGGGGGGGTCTTCCCAGAATGAAGGGGGGAAGGATGGGGAAAAAAGGCAAAAGGAGGTGGGAGGAAAACAGAGGGGACGCAGGGGGGAGAGAGGGGGAACAATCAGGGAAGAGAGGGGGGGACGAGGAAGGAAGAGGAAGAAGGAAGAGGAAAAGGAGGAGGAAAAGGGGGATGAGGCAGGAGGGAGGGGAGAGGAGGGAGGCGGACGGACGAAGGAGGAAGGAGGAGGAGGGAGGAGGTGGGAGGAGGAGGGGGGAAGTGGGAGGAGGAGGAGGAAATGAAGGGATGAGGGAGGGCGAGGACACACAAGCAAAGTGTCCAAGTCGAAAGCTCGAGCGCCACAGCGTGCCCGGCCACCTCCCTTCACTTCTCTCATAACATGTGGTTGCTCGAGCGCCGCCGCGGGCCTGGCCATCTCCCGAAAGTCCTCCCACAACATAAGTTTGCTCGAGCGCCACAGCGGGCCCGGCCAACTCCCGCATCTTCACCCATAACACATCTACCCCACCTCGAAGCGAGCGCTACATGTATCCGCTCACCTGAACGGCGCGCCGCTTCCGACATGTGGGGCTCAAGAGGAAAATCTTTCGGCCTGCGGAAGTAATTCGGGCGATTTTGATGTGGGGGGTGTGTGCCCGCCTATTCTGCTTTGCAGGTGTCACACGCAACGAAATTGGCCGTCGGTCGTTTGTTTTCTCATCGTGGCTAGAGCCAATCGGGAGGCCCTTGGCCCAGACCTAACATTTCATTTACTTGCACACATCGTTCGTAGTCGCATCCTGCTTGAGCAGAAATGCGTGCGTTTTGGATATTGCTGTCCGATGTCGGGATAGCCCTCTCGAAGGGCAGTGGATGTCATCTGTTCCAGTGTGTTTTTTTTCCATGTCCTCACCCTTCTAATGGTATTTATTATTTTGACCTCTCTTCCCTAGCTGGCCAGTCTCGCCCCAGATGCCCAACAGTGGCACGGGTGGGGATCGCGTGGCTTTCAATTTGGGTCTCGCCTCAGCGCCGCTCATAGGTGTCTGAACAGTTTCCAAACCAGCTCGGGTGGATGGAGGTTCCTCTCAAATTGTCTTTCTCGCTTCAGCGCAGCGCGCATTCGTTTTGCAATGTTTGCCGATGGGGCCCCCAAACAGTAAGCGCTTGCACCGTGGAGCTCCAATATATGTGGTGTAACGTATTCGATACAGTATACTAGTTGTCTTCGGCCCATGCCGCCAAGGTGCCTAGTGTGTATGTAGATCGAGGGCATCTTGGACGTCTATGGAGATCTCGTGGGATGCCTCTCGAACGCCTTTTTTTTCGAGGTGGTTGTAGAAGTGTATTGGGGCCGTTCGGGGGCTCGTGTTGGCCTCCTGGCGCTTGATTTTGGGCACGTTAATGGCGCCCTTGGATTTCTGGGGGCCCGCTTGGGGGCCTGCTGGTGGTCTCGGGATTCATATTGAGGCGGAGAGCGCGACATAGCCCTCTTGGGCCTTTGGGGGAGCCGCGTGGGCCGTGTTGGGCCCCTCTTGGGCCGTCTCGGAGCATCGAACGCCCGAAAAGGCGAGAACGCTAGAATCGTTTACACAAACACTCGAACCTATACATACACACATCTATACATATATATATATATATGATATGTACATGTATGTAAGTATCTCAGCGTGAGGGGGCCGAACGGTCATGCACTGTCCCTGGGCGCGTGGCTGAAGTGAAGTTCTGCGGTGCGGGTTGGTGCTGTTAGTTGTCGTCGTCCCTCACGCGACCCTACCCGCGACCCACTCTGGACCCGCCCGCAACCCACCCGCGACCCACCCGCGACCCACCCCGCGACGCACACCGCGACCCACCCGCGACCCACCATGCACCCCGCGAGCCGCCCGCGACTCACCCGCGGCCCACACGCGACACAACCGCGACCCACCCGCGACCCAGCTGGCGACCCACCCGCGACCCACCCGAGACCCACCCCGCGACCCACCTACATTGCTTTAGCGAAAAAGTCGGCGCCTGCGGCGGGCTCACTGATGAGTTGTAAGCGCCTGCGGCGGGCTTCCTCCGAGCCCCGCAGACTGCCGCCGTCCTCGCCTCCCCCTCACTCCTATCCGCAAATCCGGGGTGGTATATCTATACGACCACAGTTCGGGTGATAAGGAGGTTCGGGGGGGGAGGCACCAACGTCTCACTCGATCGGTCTCACGATCGATCTCACTATCGGTCTCGCTCGATCGATCTCACTCGATCGATCTCACAATCGATCCCACTCGATCTATTTTATTCGATCGATCTCACAATAAATCTGACGATCGATCTCACTATCGATCTCACGATTGGTTTCACAATCGATCTCACATTCGGTCTCACTATCGATCTTAATATCGGTATCACAATCGATCTCACAATCAACGTCATCATCATCAACATCATCGTCATCAACGTCATCATCATCATCACCACCATCATCATCATCATCATCATCATCGGGGCACCATTATCATCATCACCTCATCACTATCATCCTCAACATCATTATCATCACCATCATCATCAGCGGGACACCACCATCGTCACCATCATCAGCAGCAGCATCATCATCATCGGGGCACCAGCATCATCATCATCAACATCGGACCGCCACATTCAACACCATCATCTCATCAGCACCATGAGCAACATCATCAACATCAACACCATCGGGACACCATCATCACCATCATCATCAACAACATCATCATCACCAACAGCATCATCATCATCATCATCATCATCATCATCATCGGGACACCATGATCATCGTCACCATCGTCATCATCATTACCATCATCATCATCGGGACACCATCCTCATCAACATCAGCATCAACATCATCGGGCCACCATCATCAAAATCAGTATCATCACCTCACCATCATCCTCATCATCATCATCATCATCGGGGCACCATCATCATCATCATCATCACCAACAACATCATCATCATCATCATCATCATCATCATCATCATCGGGGCACCACCATCATCATCACCACCATCATCACCATTAACAGCATCATCATCAACCTCATCATCACCACCATCACTGGGGCACCATCATCATCGTCTTTAGCATCATCAGCATCATCATCATCCCATCCTCTCATCATCATCAACATCATCATGATCATCAACATCAGCATCATTACCGGGACACCATCATTATCATCATCAGCAACATCATCATCATCAACATCATCTTCATCGGGACACCATCATAATCACCACCATGGCCATCATCATCACCATCATCATCAACAACATCGTCAACATCATAATCGTCATCATCATCATCATCAGCATCATCATCATCATCATCATCATCATCAGGACACCATCATCATCACCATCACCATCATCATCAACAACAACATCATCGACATCATCCTCAGCATCATCATCGGGACACCGACGGGACACCGGCGGGGCACCGCGCCCCACCGGCCCCTTTAAAGGAAACATTTGGTCCGGCCGCGCCTCAGCCGGAGGCGGGACACCGGCAGGACACCGCGCCCCACCGGCCCCCGGAAAGGAAACATTTGGTCCAGCCGCGCCTCAGCCGGAGGAGACTTCTTCTCGCCCGCCCGCGCAGCTTCGCCTCGCCCGCACGCACGGCACGCACGAACATGAAGCCGACACCGATTTTCCGGAAGGGGGGCTCTCCGTTCCTTTTCGATCTCACCCCCTCACCTCCGATCTGTATATATATATATATATATACAAGACTGCATTGGCGCTGCGCGCCATGCACCTTGGTTCTGCACGCAAGCGGACTGCGCGCGTGCGTACATGCGCGCATGCATGTATACACGCGCACGTGCATGCACGTTTCGTATGCATGTTTAGGTGTATACAATATACTTACATTGTTGTATGTGTGTACAGCGTACATATGTACATGTAAATTTATGCGTGTAAGGGTATGAACATGCATATGCAACTCGTACGGGGCATCCTCGGGCATCTTCGCTGCATGCCACGAGACCCTTAACGACTGGGTCACAATGTGAAATGTCATGGGAGCAAAATCAATGAATGTTGGTATTCGGAAACATCGTGAGGGTGTTTTCGCGGCCCTCGTGGGCCGTTTTGGCGCCTTCATGGGCCGTCTTGGCGCCTTCTTGGGCCGTCTTGGGGAGCTTGGGCCCGCTGGAGCCCCCTTTGGACCCATCTTGGGCACTTCCGGGGACCTCCCCATGTCCCTTTTGGGTCTGTGCTGGGAGCCCTTGGGGGGCCTCTTGGTTCCATTATGGGCTGTCTTGGGGCGATCGTGGGGCCCGGCTCGGCCGTCTTGAAGCTTTCTTGGGGGCCTTTCGTTGCGTCTTGAGGCGATCTCGGGGGCTTTGAAATCGTTCTGAAAGCTGATGAAATCCGAAAGGCGAATATGCGAAACTTGTAAGTTTGACGAAGGGGATGGGACGATTTTTGTGTTTTGAAGGCCCCTTGGAAAGCTTTTTGGGGTGCCTTGGGGGTCTTTATGTTGGCATTCGGAAACATCGTGGGGGTGTTTTCGGGGCCCTCGTGGGCCGTTTTGGCGCCTTCATGGGCCGTCCTGGGGCCTTCTTGGGCCGTCTTGGGGAGCTTGGGCCCGCTGGAGCCCCCTTTTGGACACATCTTGGGCACTTCCGGGGACCTCTCATGGCCCTTTTGGATCTGTGCTGGGAGCCCTTGGGGGGCCTCTTGGTTCCATTATGGGCTGTCTTGCGGCTGTCGTGGGCGATCGCGGGGCCCAACTCGGCCGTCTTGAAGCTTTCTTGGGGGCCTTCTGGGGCGTCTGGAGGCGACCTCGGGGGCTTTGAAACCGTTCTGAAAGCTGATGAAATCCGAAAGGCGAATACGCGAAACTTGTAAGTTTGACGAAGGGGATGGGACGACTTTTGTGTTCTGAAGGCCCCTTGGAAAGCCTTTTGTGGTGCCTTGGAGGTCTTTTGGGCCGTTCTGACGCAATTGGAGTCCCTCTTGGAGCGCTCTTGTGCTGTCTGGGGCCTCCCTTGAGCCTTTCTGATGACCCCTCGGATCGCTCTGGGTCTGCTGGCAAGGCGTTTGTGGAGACCCGGAAAGCCGGGTGACCTTTTCCAAGGACGTCCAAGGGAGCCCGAGAACCCCAGATCCCGGGGGTCATTTTTTTTTATGTGTGTGGAGGGTTTTTCCCCCCCCCCCCCCGGGCTTGTAAAAATATTGGAAGAGGAATATACATATATATATATATATATATATATATGTAAAAATACATATATATAATATATATATATATATATATATATATATTCCTTCTCGAATATTCTTATAAGGAACCCCCCCCCCCCCCCCGTACATAAATTCGGCCCCTCGGACGTGAAAGTCGAAAGTTCGGATTCGGACCCCCTCCAGGCCACCCTGCGCCGCTCGGCCGGGCCCACGAACGCTTCCCGGACGGTCCCGGGGAGACCCGAGACGGCCCAAGATCGCTCCGGGACGGCCCATGAGCGCTCACAGAGGGACCACACACGGCCCAAAAGGCTCCCAAGAGGTCCCAAGAGAGCTCAGAGAGGCTCCCCAAGAAGGCTTCGAGAGACTAATTTCGTCAATTTCGTATAGTTTTTCCGAGTATTTGGCCGTTTCCGCTTTCTCCGCTTTCTGCACTTCACGACGGCCCCATAGGCCCCCAAAACCGCCCAAAGGAGGCACAAGAGGTCCCCACGACAGCCCCAGGACGGCCCAAGACGGCCTCAAGACTCTCCAACGAGCGCCCGGGACGAGCCCAGGAGGCCCCAAGACTCCCCCAACAGAAGCCGAAAAGGAGGAACATGACGCACCAAGAGGCCCCCGAGAGGCCCCAGACTCTCCCCAGACGCCCCAATCAGGTCTCAAGCCCCCGAGAGGCCCAAAAAATGCCCCCAGGGATCCCCAAAACAGCCCCCAAGACGGCTCAATAACGCACCCAAGGGTCTCCCAATGCGGCCCCAGGAAGCTACAGTCATTAACATCCTTCGGAAATAGATACGCTTCCACCTCATTTGTGCCCTGGGCTTCCACGACGGCAACAATGAGTCGACAAGACGTGCAAGCTCCGCGAGCCCCCCTATGAGCCCTATGGACCCTATGAGCCCTATGCGCCCTACGACCCCTGCGATCCCTATGAACCCTACGGGCCTTATGAGCCCCATGAGCCCTTTGAGCCCTACGAGCCCTATGAGCCCGATGAGCCCTACGAGCCCTATGCGCTCTATGAGCCCTATGACCCCTACGAGCCCTATGAGCCCTATGAGCCCTATGAGGAGCCCTACGAGCCCCATGAGCCCTGTGCGCCCTATGATCCTTACGATCCGTGTGAACCCCATGAGCCCTATGAGCCTTATGAGCCGTGTCAGCCCGATGAGCCCTATGAGCCCTATGAGCCCCGTGACCCCGGTGAGCCCTATGAGCCCTATGAGCCCTATGAGCCCTATGAGCCCCATGAGCCCTACGAGCCCTATGAGCCCTGTGAGCCCTATGGACCCACTGAGCCATATGAGCCCTATGAGCCCTACGAGTCCTGCGAGCCCTATTAGCCCCATGAGCCCTGCAAGCACTGTGAGCCCTATGGGCCCCAAGAGCCCTATGAGCCTGATGGCCCCTATGAGCCCTACGGGCCCTATGAGCCCTATGCGCCCTACGAGCCCTACGAGCCCTATGAGCCCTATGAGCCCTATGAGCCGTACGAGCCCTGTGAGCCCCATGAGCCCTGTGAGCCCTACGAGACCTATGAGCCGAGTGAGCTCTACGAGCCCTTTGAGCCCTACGAGCCCTATGAGCCCTATGCGCCCTATGAGCCCAAGACGGCCCCAAGACAGCCCCAAGACAGCCGAAGACACGCCCAAGACAGCCAAAGAGAGTTCCAACAGGGCCGCAAGTCAGCTCTAATCCTGCGGTACCACTGCTCCCTTTCTGCATGTGCCCTCTGTGAGCTACATGAGCCACATGCTCCCCTATGCTGCTACATGACCCCCATGAGCCCTACGAGCCCTGCACCGTCCTCCGGAAGTTCTCGGGCTGACGAGCCCTACAAACCGCACGCTGAAGTGGAGGCAGGACATGGCGAAAGAGCACTGCCAAGCCCGTCCGGTCAGGCCACATCCCTGCTCGAACCCATGCGCCTCTGCAGCGTCCTCGTACTTTACTTCGCTCCCCTTCTCCCCCCCTCTCTCTGCCTTCTCTACCTCCCTCGTGTGCTTCTCTGCAAATCCTTCTTCCGCACATTTGCTGCTCGCCCAATCCCAGTGGCCACTCGGCTCGAACTTCTTTCCCTTCGCGCTCTGCTGTGTTTGCGTTCCCCATGGCAGCAAACCCGCCCGCCAAACGCAAGCATCGATGTTCCACAGGTGGCGTGCCGCCTTTGACCACGTTCGACGATGCAATTTTTATGGCGTCGTGGGCAACTCTTTCGTCCACTTGCAGCGCCAATGGCGTTCCGTGCGGCGGAGCCCGCAGCATCTTGCTGCAGCGCTTGGCCGCGCATTGGACGGAGCCCGACCCACCGCCGCGCACGGATACCTCCTGGGCTCTTCGGAAGATTCGGACACTGGAGGCTGAGCTCGTCGCACTGCGCGCGGGCGACGACGCCGATGCCGACCTTCCTTGCGTAGACCCCATCCTCGCCATCGAGGACGCGCCAGCGACGTTTCCCATCGCTGACGAGCACCCTGCTGCGGACGCCGAGGCCTCGTCACCGGAGGGTCCTGGCCCTGCCGGAGAACCACCCTGGCGGCCAGACCCGGACTTCCAGGACTTCGCAGACAACCTTCTCCGGGACGCATGACCATATGAGCCCCATGAGCCCTATGACCCCAATGACCCTATGAGCCCGATGCGCACTGTGAGCCCTAGGAGCCCTATAAGCCCGATGATGCGTATGATCCTGACGAGCCCTGTGAACCCCATGAGCCCTATGAGCCGTGTGAGCCCTATGAACCCTAAGAACCCTATGAGCCCCGCGACGCCGACAAGTCCTACGAGCCCCATGAGCCCTATGGGCCCAGTTCCCTGTGAGCAATATGAATCGCATCAGCCCCGTGACCCCGGTGAGCCCTATGAGCCCCATGAGCCCTATGAGCCCTATGAGCCCTATGGCCCCTATCGCCCCTGTAAGCCCTATGAGCCCCAGAAGCCCAACGAGCCCTATGCGCCATACGAGCCCTACGAACCCTGCGAGCCCGGTGAGCCCTATGAGCCTTATGAGCCCCATGAGCCCTATGAAGCGCATGACCCCTATGAGCCCTGTGCCCCCTATGAGTCCTATGAGCCCTACGAGCCCTACGAGCCCTATGAGCCCTGTGCGCCCAATGAGCCCTAGGAGCCCAATGAGCCCTATGGGCCATACGAGCCGTAAGAACCCTATGGGCCCCGTGACCCCAGTGAGCCCTAGGAGCCCTATGAGCCCCATGAGCCCTGTGAGACGCATGAGCCCTAAGAGCCCTATGAGCCCGGTGAGCCCTATGAGCCCTACGAGACCAATGAGCCCTATGAGCCCTATGATCCCTATGAGCCCCATGAGCCCTATCAGCCCTATGAGCCGTGTGAGCCCTATGAGCCCTATGCGCCCTCTGGGCCCCGTGCCCCCGGTGAGCCCTATGAGCCCCGTTAGTGCCATGAGCCCCACCAGCCCCATGAGCCCTATGGGCCCCATGAGCCCTATGAGCCCTATGAGCCCTAGGAGCCCTATGAGCCCTGTGCGCAGTACCAGCCCTATGAGCCCGATGAGCCCTATGACCCTTATGAGCCCTGTGAGCCCTATGACCCCTATGAGCCCTACGAGCCCCTTCTGAGCCCTACTTCCCCTCCTGCTGCTGCTCCTCGTCTCTCCTCCTGCTTCTCCCCCTGGTCGCGGGCATGCTTCTGCGCAACATGCCTGAAGAGAGTCAATGTGTCACTCCGCGTCTTTCCTGCGGCCTGCTCGCACTTTTCACCACCAGTTCCTGTTTCACCTCGTTTCACAGACCGACTTCGTTCCACAGCGACCGAGGATAGCAAACACACCGTGCTCTTCCAAAAGGCTTACTCTTCCATTGGCGTCCCCGTCTGAACGAACCGAGTCGCCAGAGTGACGGCCTCAGCCAACGTTGTTTCATCCTCCTCCTCCTCTTTTGGCATCCCCTTATCCTCAGAGGGGGAGAGAGATACGCAGGAGGGCAATGATGATGATGAGGAGGAGGAGGATGAGAGGGAGGAGGAGGAGGAGGAGGAGGAGGACGAGGAGGAGGAGGAGGAGGAGGAGGGGGCGGCCGGCAACACTGACGTCGACAAGACGTGCAAGCTCCACGAGCCCCCTTATGAGCCCTATGGACCCTATGAGCCCTATGCGCCCTATGACCCCTACGAGCCCTATGAACCCTACGGGCCTTATGAGCTCTATGCGCCCTATGAGCCCTATGAGCGCTACGAGCCCTGTAGGCCCCATGAGCCCCATGAGCCCTATGAGCTCTATGAGCCCTTATGAGCCCTATGAACCCCAAGAGCCCTGTGAGCCCTATGAGCCTCCCGAGCCTTTTGAACATTAGAAGCCCTATGAGCTTTATGATCCCTCTGAGCCCTATCACCCCTATGAGCCCTATGAGCTACATGGCCCCATGAGCCCTAAGAGCCCTATGAGCCCTACGAGCCCTACGAGCCCTATGCGCTCTATGAGCCCTATGAGCCCAACAAGCCCTTCGAGCCCTATGAGCCCTATGAGCCCGTTGAGCCCTATAAGCCCGATGGGCCTTACTAGCCCTATGAGCCCTTGGAGCCCTATGAGCCCTATGAGCCCCATGAGGCTTACGAGCCCTGTGAGCCCTATGAGCCCAATGGGCCCTACGAGCCATATGAGCCCTATGAACCCTATGAGTCCTACGAGCCCTATGAGCCCCATGAACCCTACAAGCACTATGAGCCCTATGAGCCCCATGAGCCTGATGACCCCTATGAGCCCTATGAGCCCTATGACCCGGACAAGCCCTACGAGCCCTATGAGCCCTATGAGCCGTACGAACCCTATGAGCCCCATGAGCCCTGTGAGCCTCATGAGCCCTATGAGCCCCAATGGGCCCTACGAGCCTGACGAGTGCGATGAGCCCCATGAGCCTCAGGAGCCCTATGAGCCTTACGAGCCCCATCACGCACGTCCTCCTCGACGCCATCGTCACCACCATCATCATCAGATGCATCACTGTCATCACACTCATCGACGACAAAACGGGCATCATCGTCATCATGATCTTATGTCTCAGCATTTGCCTCATCGCCATCGCCGTCACCACCATCGTCACTGTCGTCTTTCTCAGCCAAACTGTGGTTCAAACGGACTTCCACGCGCACCGACGTGAGCTCCACTACCGGACTGGAACATGCCGGCCAAAACGCAGAAGAAGAAGGTGCAGGGCAACGCGCGCGTGGACCCGATCGGCCTGAAGCAAGCAGCGACCTCCACCCCCTCAGCCAGCCAAGGACGCTCCGAGGGCAAACGCGCATCCCTATATACCCTCTTGGTCAGCGTCGAGCCCATCGATGTACCGAACCGCGTCAACGCCGGAGCACGTGTAGTGATAGCAGACTCTGCTAGTGCAAACGCGGGGGCTCCAGCATGCAACCACGGCCTCTCCACGCTCGCGCAGAGGTCCACAGACACCATGAAACTGGCTGGTGCCCCAGGCAACGTGGTGGAAGTGACGACCGGGCTCAAGCCGCCGGGATCACCTAGCAACCCGTACCACGGCATCTCCTGGGCTTACACACGGACGGTTTACGGCACCGGTGCGCAGAGTGCCGTGGCGGCACAGAAGCACGTCGCAGACCACACGATGCAGATCTTGGACCAGGCGTTCCTCGAAGCACAGATCAACGTCCCCGCCATGGACCAGAAGTCCGCTTGGAAGGCGGAGGCAGAGATTTTGAACAACAGGGTCCGCGTGACCAGGTCAGGAACAACGCTCCAGAACGCGCCCTTCACGATCGCGGAGCTCGTGAACGTGCAGCTGAAAGTGGCCGTGAACTTGCGCAAAGCTGCGGCCCAGGCCTTCGCCACGTACGCGCAGCAATACCCTTCCATCATTGCCATGACAACCGTCGGCCCCGGCCAGGCACTCGGAGTCCAGACCCGCGCCGCTTTCGACCAGAAGCCCCTGAAGCCCGCGGCCAAGACGAACGCTGTCAAGAAGCGCCCGGCGAAGAAGTGAGACGCCGGCGACGACGAGACCCCCGTCAACAGCTGTATTAGCCGTTGGCCACTTCAAGCGCGCACCTCCTACTAGTGGCTCTCTCGCCACCGCCCGCGCGTGATCGCTCCCTGCGCGTCGGTGCCAAAAATGCCCCCCGTCTCTTCCGGCGTCGCTGGCGTCTTTGCTCCCGCACGTCAAGTGGGCGCGGCAGAATGGGGCCGCGCGAGCCCCGTGAGCGCGCGGGGCCGTGCGCCCACGTTGACGTCCTCAGTCCTGTGGGCCCCATGGCCTCTATGAGCCCGAACGGCCACTATGAGCACTATGAGCCCCATGAGCAACACGAGCCTTCTGAGCCCTAGGAGCCCTATGAGCTCAATGAGCCCTACAAGCCCTATGAGACCAATGAGCCCCATGAGTCCTGCGGACCCTATGAGCCCTACAAGCCCTATGAGCCCGATGAGACCTATTACGTGGCAGCCCTAGGGGCCTGATGAGCCCTATGAGCCCTATGCGCTCTATGAGCCCTATGAGCCCTATGAGACCTATGCGCCTCACGACCCCTATGAGCCCCGTGAGTTCTGCAAGCCCCATGAGCCCCGTGAGCCATACGATCCCTACGAGCCCTTTGAGCCCTACAAGCCCTAAGGGCCCACTGAGCCCTATGAGCCCTACGAGCCCTATGAGCCCAATGCGCCCTATTACGTGCCAGCCCTATGAGCCCGATGAGCCCCATGAGCCCTATGAGCCCGATGAGCCCTATGAGCCCTATTACGCACTAGCCCTATGAGACCTGGGGGCGCTGCGAGCCCTATGGGGCCGATGCGCCTGATGAGCCCTATGAGCCCTCGGAGCCTTGAGAGCCTCATGAGCCCTATGAGCACCATGAGCCCCATGGGCCCTACGAGCCATATGAGCCCTATGAGCCCTAAGAGCCCCATGCGCCCTATGAGCCCTATGAGCGTTATGAGCCGTACGAGCCCTATGAGCCCCATGAGTCCTGCGGCCCCGCTGACCCCCAAGAGCCCTCTTGACACATGCGAGACCTATGAGCCCCATGAGCCCTATGAGGTATGAGCCCTATGGGCCCTACGAACCATATGCGCCCCATACGCCCTGGGGGACCCAAGATCCCTCTGAGACCGATGAGCCCTATGAGCCCTATGAACCCTATGCGCCCAATGAGCCTTATCAGCCCCATGTACCCTATGAGGCCTATGAGCCCCATGAGCCCTACGAGCCCTATGAGCCTCATGAGCTAGCTCTATAAGCCCTATGACCCCTGGGCCCTGTGCACCCCATGGGCCCCATGCCGCTCAGGGCGTTCACGCGGGTGAAGCGCGCTGAGAGCCTTTTCAGACTCATGCACCCCACGGCCCACGCTAGCCCACAGAGCATGACGAGCCCTATGAGCCCCATGGGCCCCGTCGACCCTATGAGCCCTACGACCCGGACGACCCGTCCTGAACCTGATCACCCTTCCGGGCCCAGTGGGCAAAATGACCGCCATGGGCCCCATGATCCGAGGAAGCCCCATGAGCCGACGCGGTCCACGTGGCCAAAGACCATTGGCTTCGGCGATGCCTTGGGCGCTCCGCGCCTCCGCGCCCAATAAGCTCATCAGCCCGAGAGACCCTTCTGAATTCAAGCTCGGCTGCGGACACTGGAAACCCCATGGCCCCCAGGTGCCGCGATGCCCGACGTTTCCCATCTCCACATTCCGCCCCCGAACTTCTAAGATCCAGTCACGGCAAAGAGCCTTTCAGCACACTGACCCAAAGAACCCAATGAGTCGTATCAGCCCTATGGGCCGCGTGAGCCTCATTGCCAAATCAGACCGCGGTGCGTGCGACCACGGGTCGAGGCGAACCTCGCTGACGCCGTGCGACCAAGACTTTAAAGGCGAAGCGAAGCGAGCCGGTAAAATCTTGTATACATATATATATATATATATATGTGTGTGTGTGTGTGTGTGTGTGTGTGTGCGTGTTAAGGAATTACTTAATTATATATATATATATATATATATATATATATATATATATATATATATATTCATATACAGTTGGCAGCCTTGGGAGCCTTCTGAGCTGCCAGGAGGGCATCCTGGGCAGTCCATGGGCCTGCTGGGGCCGCATGGGGGCGCTCTTGGACCCAATTGGGCGCTGGTCAGGAAACGTTGGGGTCACCGTCCCGGAGGCCCACGCGACAAACCCCAAGAACGCCCAGCAATTGTTGGGTTTCGTTGTCTGGGCCCTTGAGCCTAACAGGGCCTTTATCGAGTTCTCAGGTCTGCAGGAGTCTCGGGGCACTCCACTACGTGCTGAAGGCACGGTAGAGGATGTGGTGCAAACTCTGTGGTGTAAGCGATGTGGTGCAAGCAAGCTAGGTGGTGCACGCAATGTGGTGTGAGCTATCCCGTCTAGGTGTAAATTAGGTTCTGCAAGTTATGTGGTGTTTGGTATTCGGCTTGAGCTACACGCGGTGCAATATGCTTGGCGTAAGTTTTGTATTGCAAATTCCACGGCTGAAGCGATGTTGTATATTATGTGCATGTGGTCAAACTTGTGTGGCGCAAGCTATGTGTAGGAAACTCTGTCGTGCATGGTGCAGGCTATGTGGTGTAAGCTACGTGGTGTAACAGATGTGCTGCAAGCTGTGTTGTGCACCGCCTAGCTATGCGATGACCGCATAGCCTTCACCAACGACGTGGTGCATCAAACTACGTGGTGCAAGCTATGTGCTAGCAGACGTGTGGTACAAGTCGATGAGTTGTAATCTATGTGGTTCAATCCAGACGAGACCTTGGCTCCCCCACCTAACTCACGAGGCATCCGCGCGGTCCCACGGGCGGGCACCAGACGGAACCTTGGCTGACCCGTCCTCTTCTCGAGGAAGAGAAGTCGCAAACCCCATGTGCAAGCACGGTTTGGTGGAATGTCCGTGGCGATCTCGCCTTCGCATTGCGCACATTCGCTCAAGAAGTTGGCGACAACAAGGACGGAGGGCGGTTCTGAACGGGGCTCTCGTTGGACGCTTCTCTTGCTATTCATGGCGTTGCCCTTTTGCGGTGCCTGTCTGTGGGGGAGGGGCGTGGTGACGCGTGCCAGGGGCCTTGTTTGGGCACTCTCACTTTGCCCCGCGCCGCGACCTCTACCACAGCACGGGGGCAGGGGGGGCCCAGCCCCCCGGACGGGGAGCCCGACCACAAGATCGCGGGCACGGCGGCCCAAGGTCGTCCCAAGACGGCCCAAGCTGCCCAGATGGCGACTCCCGTGGACGTGCAGTGGCAACCCATGCCAAGAAACACCCTGCTCGCCTCCAGGGTGCCCTTAGTTTCTTGGGTCTGGATGGGTTTTGCTGTGGAGAGCGTGACGTTCCCGCGGCAAAGATCAGTGGACGTCCTGGGGTCTCAGGGTTGGGTTTCTCGTGGAAGGTTTCGTGTGGTCGAGATCTTACTGCAAATGCAGCCTCTAAAACTGTCCTGGAGTCTCACGGGACGGCCCAAGAGCGGTCCAGGATAGCTCGCAACAGGCCCCTGAGAAGACGGAATCATGGGTGGTTCTTGTCGGTGGTTTGTGTTCAGCGCGCCCAAGACGGTCTAAAAGGCCCTCAAGATTGGACCCAGACGGTTCAAAATGGCGCCGCGAGGGCCCCTGGTTGGGCCTGAGACTGCCCAGGAGGGACCCACAGCCACCCCAGAGCGCACAGGGACGACCCTAGAGCGCGCCGAGAGGGCCCCACGAGGGCCCGGAGATCCCCCAAGGCGGCCCCGAGGGGCCCCAGGTGGCCCGAGTGGCCGTAATCATAGCCCACCAAGGCACCACGGCTGCCCCAGAGGCCCCCCAGGCGACTCAAGGGCGCTTTAAGAGTGCTCCCAAGAGGCCCCCGAGAGACATTTTTCCCCTTGATGTGTTTAGGGCACTTTCGCATTGGCGCCTTGTAGTTTGTCCCGTCGCGCCCGAGGTGGCCCAAGAGCCCTCAAAAATCGGACCCAGACGGCCCCAGACGGTCCTCTCGAGCTTCAGGGTAATTACCAAGCGAAGTGTGGCTGGTGAGGTGCGATGCAGTGGGTGTGAATGCGTGCTGATCTCATCAGGAGATGAAGCGCCTGCGCGACGCGGAGAAGCAGTCCAATGTTCTCGAGAAGGCGGGCCGACGAATGTGATGTGTTGTAATCACCATGCCGAACTCGTCTCTACGCACAGCCGAGGATAGGGGGAGAAACTGTTCCCTGACATCAAGAGGAGTAAGTTTGCTCCCCTCGAGCACGCCTACATCCTCTGCTTTGAGACTCGAGCCGTGATCGGCCACACCTTTGCAATCGTGTCCTGTAGAGCTCTCTGCACGAGATCCCCTGCCATCCGGCCTCCCTCCGAGGATGCATCTGTAGAGTCAAGGGAGGAAAACACCACCCGGGCCCGACGATTGACGTTTACCAAACGGCCCTGGGCGTTTGCTAAACAGCCCCGCCCTGTTCGATTCCTTCCCTGGGCGCGTTATACTAAAAAGGCTTCGCTCGTCGGGGGGATTATTTTATGGGGGATGGACTTTCTGCCCTCTGCAGAGACCCCAGAGGTCCACACGGAGGCCTCGGCGGTCCCCGCGAGAGGGTTTCCGGAGGCCTCGGGCAAGGCCCATCACGGACGAAGAGAAGAGCACGCCCCCTTCGTGCAGCACCAGCGGCTTTCACCCCTCTCGGGGTCCAGGGCTGCGGCTCTGCACCGCGATGTCGTGTCATGTGCCGTAGACTCGCCAACGGTGTGTTAGCTAACGGCGAAGTCAGGTCCAACTGTAGGAAGGCGTGGTTCGTGGCTAAACCAACTGTAGAAACGCGTGGTTCGTGTTTTCCTACAACTCGTTGTGCCGCGTTCGTTCGATACACCCCCATTTCTGGCATGTAGGAAACGGTGTTTCGGGATCTCCTACACTTGGTTCTGTGTGAGCTCGGTGTCACAAATACGAGACTCCCAACCGCACCGTTAATCAAGCGCGCCGTTGGCGCGGCCTTGGATTTGGCTCCTGACGCGGAACGGGAGCGCCCCGTAGGGTCCGGCCACCCGCACACATGTCGGTAGCCAGCCCTCCTCCCAACGACCCTCTTTATTGGTAGGGGTGTGTTGATGGGCTTGTTTCCCACCACCACTACCATAAGTTGGAAGGGGAAAGGAGGTGGAGGACGAGGAGGAGGAGGACGAAGAGGAGGAGGAGGAGGAGGAGGAGGAGGAGGAGGAGGAGGAGAAGGAGGAGTTGGTGGTGGAGGAGGAGGAGGAGAAGAGGAGGACCCTCTCCCCCTCCAACTTATGGTGGTGGTGGTGGTGGTGGAAAACAGGCCCATCATGTGTGTGTGTGTGTGTGTCTGTGTGTGTCTGTGTGTGTGTGTGTCTGTGTGTCTGTGTGTGTGTGTGACGCGAGCGGCACTCGCGCGAGCCACCACCATGCTGGGGTGCTTGCTTCCGTGCAAGCAACAGCCGGGCAGTCCCCGCTGCCCTGGAGGGACAAGGCGCGCTCACGACAGTGGCTCTTGATGCGAGCGGCACGCGCGCGAGCCGACACCATGCGGAGGTGGCTGCCTCCGTGGGGAGGTGCACGAGCAGACCCCGTTCTCCTTTGGGGGGGCGACCCTGGCGGGGCCGACCCCCGGCCCCCGGATCTGTGCACCATGCCCCCTGGCCGGGCCGGGAGGGCGCAGGCACCGACCTCGGGGGCCCGGATCGGCCCAGGGGCCAGGATCGGCGAGCTGGTCCGCTGGCGGCGGCTCCCTCCTCCTGCCGCCCTCCTGCTCCTCCTCCTCCTCCTCCTCCTCGTCTTCTTGCTCCTCCTCCTCCTCCTCCTCCTCCTCCTCCTCCTCCTCCTACTCCTCCTACTCCTCCTACTCCTCCTCCTGCTCTCCTCCTCTCCCTCCTCTCCCTCCTTCTCCCGGTCTCTCTCGGGGCTGGAGCTCGTCCAGGCAGCGAGCCGAGCAGGCACCGCGGCCTCACGCCGAAGCGAGCGACATCGGTTGCGGAAGGGGGAGCGGATGAAGTAGGACCGAAGAACAAGGAACGGCATGAACATTCCTCCGAGGTCCCGAGGGCCCCCCCTGGCTGTGCCAGGGGCGCAGCCCTTGGCGCTCTCAGCGCGCCAGGGCGGGGGGGCCTGGCGCCGATGCAAGAAGTCCGCGTGAACCTCCGAGAAATCGTGTTCATGCCGCTGTTAGGTCCCCTTGTTGGAGCAGGAGGGGGATGCGCAGCGGGTCAGCCAGGTCGGACGAGCCAGCAGGCCCCGCCCTTTCCCACCGCCCCTCCCATGATACAAGAGTCAGTGCTGGCGCAACTGGAAATGTCGAAGAGGAAGCTGGCATTCACATACATTTCCACGGTCCGACTGGATGTCTTGGATCTGCCTTTGGCCCCCTTGGCGGCGCCTCCGGCGCCGCCCTTGGTGCGCCCCGCGCGCCAGGGAGGGGTGGCCAGCGCAGATCCAAGGAATCCGCGCGGGCCGTCGAAAGTTTATGCTTATGCTGCTCTAGCACCCTCTGCCACTGGAAGTCGCGCGCGCGTTGCCACCCATCGAGGGGAAGGCGCTCGCACGTGGCCCCGCCTCCGAGGACCTTCGCGACGGGGACGTTCACGGCTCGCGGAGCGGAGCTTTTTTGGGAGGGTCGCGCTGTGCTTGGCGAGGAGCATCCTTTTGCCCTCTCGCGCGGTCAGGTGTGCGATCGGCGAAGGCAAGGCGTGTGCGGGCAGTACTCCTGTCCATATCCACTGCAGCTTGGAGGTTTGGGATCCCTTCCCCAGGAGCCCCTGGCGCACTGGATGTGGATACGAATCTGCCCCCTCGAGGCTTGATTTTCGTCCACATCCAGTGCGCCTCGTCCTTGTGGCGCCCTCTCAAAGAAAGTCCAAGGCGCTCCTTCCAAGAACCAGTGCAACTTCGAGGCGGAATTTACTCGGCGGGTTGGCGAGAGCAACATATCGCCTTTTTCCGCACGGCCCCGCTGCCGCCTTTCGACGACTCGGCGAGCCATCAGCGCGCCGTTCCCCAAAGAGGGAACGCCATAGTCAAGCCACATCTGCGCTGCGCATTGGCTCCAGCTATATTTTGCCCGCTCACGCGCGACCCCGTCGCCGAGGAATTGGCGAGCGCGCTCGAGCGGAACGCCACTGTTCGAAGACATCTGCGTGGCGCTGAGACGAGAGTGACACTTCGCCTTTTCGCGCGCGGAGTTTGCCGCGTCTTACTCCTGTCACGTATTCTGCAACGTCGGCGGTAAAAAGGACCATGCGGGTACGAACAATTCCGAGTTTGTATTGTTTTGCATGTGGAAACCGGGGGGGGTTTTGGATGTGCTCGCTATCGGCCAGCCAGGTGGCAGCGTGGGAGCATACAGTCGCAATATGTCAGGATGGGAAAGAGCAGGAAGAGGGACGAGGAGGAGGAGGAGGAAGAGGAGGAGGAGGAGCAGGAGGAGGAGAAGGAAGAGGAGAAGGAACATGCAGATTTTCGGACGTGTTCGGGACAGTTATGGTGCCTCTTGAGGGCTTGCGCACACCTCCGGAAGCCTCTGAGCATGTCATGGTACCGCAGGGTGAAGAAGACAGGAGGAGAAGAACAATCATCAACAATTATGCACGCTGCGTTTGTCCCCACCAGCCTCCACTGGCGATCCGGTCATACCGTCGAACGCCTGCACGTTCGCCTTCATTGACTTCGCGGTCGTGGTTGTCGTCTTCCTCGTGGGCGTGGTCGTGACCGTTGAGGGTTTGGGCATCATTTACTCCGCCATTTTGGCGCTGCACGCGGACCAGTATATCCTGGTCTTCCACGGTTTCGGCGTGTTCGACTTGTCCTTCAGCGTTTTCCTCGCCCCCTGAGCTGCCGCGTAGCTAGTTCCTGATGCTCGCGGTGAATTTAGTGCTTGGCTCGGCGGCCTTGTTACTTTCGGCGCGCGGTCGGACCGTGACGCTCGCGAGCAAAAAAGGATCCCCACCAACGCCCCTGGTCCCCAGACACTGCCACAGCCTGGCCGCGTTTGCAGCTGCCGCTTTGCAATGGTGGGGTGCACCGCCATGTGGACTGCTCATGAGTAGTTGTTAGCCTTCTTGTTCACCCCCCTGAGGTTGCCACTGTTGACACGCGACACAGGTGCGCTGGGCTGCTTGCTCAGTCCCACGCTACGCCGTGCTTTGCTCGGGTGGCTCGTTTACCTCTGGCGCCTGGCGGGACAAGGCACAATTTGTTTGCCTTCCCGGCGGTCTCGCCCCTGGAATGGTTGCGTTTCAGCCGCCTGGCACACCTGGCACCTCTTGCAGCTCTGCCTTCAGTCCCCGCCGTCGCTCTTCGGCGTCCTTCGGCGGCAGTTTCGGCGGCCCTTGGTTCGCGCGTTTAGGTAATTAATTAGGTTTGGCTCGTAGCCCGGGCTGACTTCGGACGCCGCCGGAGCTTCCGCTTGCGGCCGCGACGAAAAAATCACCACCAGCCCAGTCAGAAGCCCTGCAGACGAGAGCTGACGGGAAAAAGGACGAACGGGCACATCTAGGGAAACAAAGCGAGCAACCAGGATGAACCGAGAGATCTCTGGGAGCAAAAAGGGGGCCGTGCGGGGGCGAGGGGAAGAGGAGGAAGAGGAGGAGGAGGAGGTGGAGGATCCAAAGAGTGCGATCCCGGTGGAGGTGTTGGTGCTGCGGCTGGTGCCCTGGAAAGCCCGTTGGGGCCATCTAGGAGAGCATCGATCAAAAAATGCGGGGTCCTCGATTTCGGCCCCTTCCCAGTAGCCCTCAAAATCGCCTTCTGGAGCTCTCCTGGGGCTCTTTGGGAGGATACTGGAGCTTCTGGGACTGCCTTAGGGGTCTTGGGGCTCTCTTGGGGCCCCTTTGGTGCTCTCCAAGGGGCCTTCTTGAGAGCCCTGGAAGGCCTCTTGGGGCCATCCTGAAGGCCATCGATCAAAGGAGGAGATGTTGTAACGTTCAGTCCCCCCCAAAGAGGCCAACATGGGGCCAAAACCTGGGGAAACCAATGAATGTGGCTTCCTCGCCGAGGCCGTTTTGGACGCCCTGACACCTCGCGGAACCCCCCCAAAAAGTCCAGGGGAGGGGGTAAGGGGAGGGATCAAGACGCCCTCCCCGCCCGCAAGCCGTCTCGCTCACTCCCACCCGCCCTCCCAACACATACGTAACCCGGAGCCTGGCCCGAGCCGCAGCATATGCAGCAGTCGTTTCTGGATGGGCAGCTACTAGGGGCGAATCCGCCGCCGACGCCGCCGCCCGCCGCCGCCGCTGCCGCGCCGCCGCCGCCGCAGCCCCCGCTGCCAAATCGCCGCCGCCGCAGCCGCTGCCGCCGCAGTCGTTGCCGCCACCGCCGCCGCCGCCACCGCCCGCCGCCGCCGCCGCCGCCACCGCCGCCGCCGCCGCCGCGCAGCCGCCGCAGCCGCTGCCCCCGCCGCTGCCGCCGCAGCCGCCGCAGCCGCCGCCGCCGCCAAGTGTACTCTGTATTGTTTTTGACAGGGATGGTGGGGGGAGGCCGCATCGGGCTCGCTTCGCATACTCCGAATTTGGAGACAGAGTATGTTTTGGATTGCCTGTTACGAGATGGTGGGGGCAGAGTGTGGTTTGTATTGTTTATTGCAAAGGGATGGTGTTTGGGGGGGGCACTCATGGACTCGGTGTGGTTTCCAGTCGCCTGGGGAAGGGGGTGTATACTAATAGGGAACAGTGAGAAACCTCTCCACGTAGGGAAGAGGGTTGTTTTGGGAAGAGGGAAGAGGAATCTTGTTAGACCACCTGCGCCTGGAGGGTTGGTGGGATTATTGGCGCGGAAGACATTCTCCTAGCCACTATATCAGGCCAGGGCCGTCTCCCGTAGTTCCCAATGCTGGAAACACATACATCGATTTGTGTTGCGTGGGGTCGATTTGTAATTGAGCAAGTTTCAGCCGAGAGCGTATGTATTTCGCTTCAGCTTCCGGCTGACCCAGGGATGAGGAGATGGAGAGTGAAGGAGGCGGACGCAGTGGGAATAAGAGGGATGGTGGTGTAGAAGGATGGAGCAGGAGGTCAGACCGACAGGATGGTTTGAGATCGCGACGCCACGAATTGTGCATGTTGCGCCCGAGGTGCACGACCACTACATCGAGATCGCCCTCGCCCTGCTGTCGCAGTCCAAGACGTCCGACGCGGGCAAGCGGGAGAAGGCTCGGGCAGTAGTTCCCTCTTCCTACTGTCCTTGTTCCTTTTTCTCCCCCTTTGGGATCAGGCTCGAATACGGTACCTCCTGCGTGAGATCGTGGAGCTCCGCCGGAACAAGATCGTTGAGGCCATGAAGACCGAGATCGAAGCTCATCAAGAGGCGCTGAACGTGACCGGCATGTCTGCCGCGGAGCGCATCGTGAAGAAGAGGTGGACGAACAGGAGGTGGGGTCGGAGGGAGAGAGGAGCGATGAGGGAGGGAGAAGGGATGGAAGTTTGAGGGCTGGAGAATGTCAGGAGGGAAGGGGGGGTAAGGGACGAGGGAAAAAGAAGGGATGCGGGATGGTGTAGGAAGTGGAGCATGGGGAGAAATTTAGGCTCGAGGCGGATTCGGGAGGAGGAGGAGGAGGAGGAGGAGGAGGAGGGGGGAGGGAGGAGGAAATGGCGGAGGAGGAGGGGGGGTGGAGGGAGGAATGAGACAGACTATGAGGGGGAAGGGGAGTCCGAGCAGATTAGCAACAGTGCTGAGGAGCGAACGACAGCACATAACTTGAAAGTGGTAACGGTGGGCTCACTGCCGCCCAATCGACGTGAGGCTCAGCATGAGGAGGAGGAGGAGGAGGAGGAGGAGGAGAAGGAGGAGGAGGAGGAGGAGAGCAGGTTCGCAGGCAGTCCCTGCACCAACACCATCAGCGGAGCTTGCGGCCAGTCCGGTGGTGCCTCCCCCTGGCCTCACTGTCGAGAAGACGGATGCGGCTCTCTCCGGTGGACTCGACACGGCTGGGGGTTGAATACGTGCGTCGGGGGCGGCAAAGAGGGGGGTGATGATCAGGGGGGGTGGATATCATGGCGGGGGCCATGATATCTCCCCAGATTTTATGACGCCTCTTCTTGTTTCATTACGTCGCTGGCCCCCCCGCTGGGCCGCGCACATGCCGCCGGTCATGATTTGCACCCCCCCCCTCTTGGACACCCTCCTCTTGGCCGCTCCCGAGTACGTGTGGACAGAAGGGAGGATCGGACGGGGCTGGGACGAGGATGAATCCATTCCAGAGCGTTCCGGAACGCTCTCAGAGCGTTCTGGAACTCTCTGAAAAGGCTGTGGCGCCCGAGGCATCCACCAGAGCGGCCCGATCTCAGAGATTCTCGACTTATCATCGCCCGAATTGGTCCTCGTCGTGGCTTCGTCTTAGAGGAGGGCGGGCGAGCCCCTCGGAACGGGAGGACGAGGGTGGTCGGCGGAGGGCGGCTGCAGCGGTGGGCGGAGCAGGCCGGGGAGGATGATGGGCCTGTTTTCCACCACCACCACCACCATAAGTTGGAGGGGGGAAGGAGGTGGAGGACGGGGAGGAGGACGAGGAGGAGGAGGAGGAGGAGGAGGAGGACGACGACCCCCTCCCCCTCCAACTTATGGTGGTGGTGGTGGTGGAAAACAGGCCCATCAGAGGAGGTGACAGAGGAGGAGGATACGCAGGAGGAACGATAGGGGAACTTTACCTTCGTCCCCCCTCGTTATCCTCGAGTGGCGGACAGACTACGGAATGGATTTGCACCAGGATGGGTTTTCGTCGAACGCATGAACAAAAATATATCTCTCTCTTGCAGGTTCGACGGGGGAATCAATCTTGGGGTAATCAAGGAAGAGAAGAAAAAAACGCCATACACATAAACTTGTGGCGCTCCGCGCGGATTTCTTGGATCCGCGCTTGGCCCCCCTGGCGGCGCCTCCGGCGCCGCCCCTGGCGCGCTCCGCGCGCCAGGGAGGGGGGTCCAACGCAGATCCACGAAATCCGCGCGGAGCGTCACAAGTCTGGGTAAGTCAATGCTGGAGTCGATCCCCAACTCAATGTCCTCCCCCTGATCCTCGTCTCTCTGCCTGGGGGAGGGGGACCAGGGCACCTCCAGGAGCGCACCTGCTTCCGCACCCGCTCCCTGTACATCGTGGACCACTTCGTCAGCCTCCTGGCCGGGAAGAAGGTGGCCCACCTGGAGGGCGATCCCGAGGCAGCGCGGCGGCGGGACCCCCCCCCTTCTTGGAGGGCTAAGCCTACCTGCTTCCTAGAAGACCAACATCTGGGGCGGATGCCAAATACCGTTCTCACGTCCTAGCCACAAGCGTCTATGGACACACTGGGTGCCGTGACGCCCATGGACACTTTCAGGGTAGTTACGTCTATAGACGACGTGGCCGTTGCGCTCGGCGCGGTGCAAGGTCGGAGCATGGGTATATCCGTCTACGGTATGTTCCTGTTCTCGTGGACCCTCGATCCTCGGACGGGGCAGGGGCCCCTCGAGCCCTGAGAGCCCCCCCGTCCCTCCAACCTCCTCTTCCTCCTCCTCCCTCCCTCCCTCCCGCCCTCCCTCACTGCGGGCCGAGGCTGCCCGCCCACACTGCTCCTCGACATCCTCGCGATATCAGTGGTCTGCACCATCACGCACCAGCCACGCGCAGAGTGGGTCAGGGGGAGGGAGGCAGGCTTCTATGATATATTTAACTGGGAACCGGGCCCCCAACCCCGGGGGCTGAACACTTTTTCAAATCTCCCCCCCATTCTCGACCCCGTTTCTAGTCCCGAGGGGGTCGGGCCGACCCTTTTCGGGGCGTTTCGGGGCTGGGCCCGCTGTCGGGGGGTGACATGGGTCCCCAGAGCGATCAGACACCCGTTCCAGCTGCTCAAGACGGCCCCGAGCCACCCCGACGACGGCCTCCAGGGGTCTCAGACGGCCCAAGAAGCTTTCCAAACGGACCAAGAGGCCTCCAAGAGGGGCAAGGCTTGTAGAAACATCATTTTTTTAGAAGGCGCGGGCCTCATCTATAGATGCAGGGCGTGCCCCTTCTGAGAAGCAGGCTCCTTCTGAGAAGCTTTCCCCCCTCCCCCTACCCCCTTATGCGCGCCATCAGCTTCACGATCATCTCCAACTTGAGTCTTACATTCATCCTCGTTATCCAGCTGCCAGCGACAAGTCCCGCCACCGTGCCAGCCCAGCATTCTTGGTGGCGACTGTGCGAGGGGGCGCAGGAGGCCGTCACGCGTGACACCTCGTGCCCCCAGGCTTGGGGGAGCCGTGATGATGTTGATGATGCTGATGATGTTGATGATGATGATGATGATGATGATGATGATGATGATGATGAGGATGATGAGGATGATCATGACGATGCTGATGATGAGGAGGATGAGGATGAGGATGAGGATGAGGATGAGGATGAGGATGAGGATGAGGATGATGATGATGATGATGATGATGATGATGATGATGGTGCTGGTGCTGACGATTGTGCTGGTGCTTATGCTGATGCTGCTTTTGATGATGCTGACGTCGCTGATGATGATGATGATGATGATGATGATGATGCTGATCAAGAAAATACAGATGCTGATGCTGTTGATGGTGCTGATGCTGATGCTGATGCTGATGCTGATCTTGCTGTTGCTGATGCTGATGACGCTGATGATGATACTGATTATGATGATGTTGTTGATGATGAGGATGAGGACGATAACGATGATGATGATGCTGGTGATGATGATGGTTGTGGTGGTGAGGAGGAGGAGGAGGAGGACGAGGATGAGAAGGAGGAGGAGAAAGCTGGTGTTGGTGATGATGATGGTGTTGGTGATGACGACGCTGGTGTTGGTGCTGATGCTGATGTTGTTGTTGCTGATGCTGATGACGCTGATACTGATGAGGATGAGGAGGACGGTGCTGATGATGCTGATGATGATCATAATGAAGACGATGCTGAAGATGAGGATGATGAGGATGATGATGATGATGATAGTGATGGTGATAGTGATGGCTGTAGTGATGATGATGGTGGTGATTCTGACGATGCTGGTGTTGGTGCTGATGCGGATGTTGTTGTTGCTGATGCTGATGGCAGCGATGATGATGATGATAATTATGCTGATGATCATGCTGCGGATGTTTACGATGAGTATGATGGTGATGCTAATGCTGATGATGATCCTGATGATGATGATGGCGAGATGATGATGAGGATGACGATGGTGCTGTTGCTGATGTTGATACTGCTGCTGATGCTGATGAAAACGAGGATGGCGATGATGCTGCTGATGATGATGATGGTGGTGGTGGAGATATTGATGCTGCTCATGGCGATGTTGATGACGATGGAGGTGGTGATGGCCATAGCAACGACGTCAGCAATGCTTCGAGGATGTTGCTGATGCTGATGACGCTGATGCGGATGAGGATGAGGAGGACGGTGCTGATGATGCTGATGATGATCCTGATGAGGACGATGCTGAAATTGATGACGATGATGTTGATGGTGCTAGTGATGGTGGTAGTGATGATGGTGGTGATTCTGACGATGCTGGTGCTGGTGCTGATGCTGATGCAAATGTTGCTGTTTCTGATTATGATGACCCTGATGATGAGTATGATGATGATGCTGTTGTTGATGATGAGGACGGTAGCGATGATGTTGATGTTGCAACTGCTGTTGGTGATGATGATGGTGGTGGTGGTTGTGAGGAGGAGGAGGAGGAGGATGACGAGGAGAGGGAGACATATGGTGGTGGTGATGGTGGTGGTGATGGTGCTGATGCTGACGATGCCGGTGTTGGTGCTGATGCTCATGCTGATGTTGTTTTTGCTGATGCTGATGACGCTGCTGATGATGAGGAATATGGTAATGATGTTGGTGATGATGTTGAGGAGGATGACGATGATGCTGCTGCTGATGATGATGATGCTGATGATGATTAGGACGGCGCTGATGATGCTGATGATGATAATCGTGATGGTGTTCGTGATGGTGGGGGTGATGATGGTGGTGGTGGTGATGACGACGCTGGTGTTGGTGCTGATGCTGATGCTGTTGTTGTTGGTGATGCTGATGACGCTGATGATAATGCTTATGCTGATGTTGCTGATGCTGATGCTGATTATGATGATGATGCTGATGCTGATGCTGCTGCTGATCATGATATTGATGAGGATGATGATGCTTGTGTTGGTGATGATGCTTATGCTGATGCTGATGTTGTTGTTACTGATGCTGATGTCGCTGTTGAGAATGCTTATGCTGATGTTGCTGATGCTGATGATGTTTCTGATGATGCGGCTGATGCTGCTGCTGATGATGATGATGATGCTGTTGATGAGGATGATGATGATGACGATGTTGATGATGATGATGTTGCTGTTGTTGATGATGATGATGCTGATGATGATGGTGATGATGATGATGGTGATGGTGATTGTGATGGTGATGGTCATGGTGGTGGTGGTGAGGAGGAGGAGGAGGAGAAAGCCTGAGGATGAGGATGATGATGAGGACGACGATAATCATGAGAAGGAGGAGGAGGAAGAAGAGGAAGAGGAGTGCCGTCACATGTGGCACCTTGCGTCTCCACACGGAAAGAGCCCTCATGGGCCTCGTTTGGGCCGTCTTGTGGTTGGTTTGGTCTTCTCCTGTGATGCAGCCTTGGCGGCCGTTAGGGGTTCGGTCGTTTGGGGGGCCTCTTGAGCCCTGCGTTGGGGCGTCTTGGGGTCCTCTTGGGCAGTCTTGGGCGCCTCTTCGGCCGTCTTGGAGTCCTCTTGGGCCGTCTTGGGGCCCTCTTAGGGGGCCTCTTTGGACGTCTTGTGCTTCTCGTACTGAGCCCTCGGGCTGTCTTTGGACGTCGGATGCTCGAGCAGGCGAGAAACCCCAAAGATTGAAACACCGTAAAGCAAGCACTGAGCGTTGCTTCTCGAGGCCCTCTTGGAAAAACTCTTGAGACGTGTCGAAGGCATCTTGGGCCGACTCGGGGTCGCAGTGGGTCGTTTTTTGAGCCATCTTGGGCCGTCTCGGAGGCCTCTTGACTTCGGGAACGTGCAGCTGTCGTATTTTACAAGGGGTTGTGGCCTAAGGAGTGCGGATCTGTCGTATGTCGCAAGGGGTTCTGGCCTCAGGAGGGGGGGCGGTGCATGCGGCGAAGTGCAACTAGAGTGGGTGTGGGGGGGTGGCCGTTTAGAATATTGCAGCTTCTAGCACGCATCAACGTGCCAGGGGGGCACAGTGGCGGACCCTCATCATCAACATCATCGTCGTCATGATCAAGATCATCGCAATTCTTGTCACCATGATGTAAGTCGCACTGCCGCAGCAGATCTTCGCCACCACGCTGCGTTTGCTTCCCCCGCCTCCCCCTTCTCCCCCCCCCAGGCCTGTCCTGATCCCTCCTCCAGCCTCAGGCTGGAGGAGGGATCAGGAGCTGGAGGCGGCTGGAGGAGGGATGCGGGAGAAAAGAAGGGAGCACCGACAGAGGGCGACGAGGCGAGAAGAGGAGGAGCAGGAGACGGGAGGGCCGGGACGCGGAGGGAGGCCCCACCCCCAGGAGCCTGCGCCTCCTCCGTCCCCCCCCCCGCCGCGGCAGTCCGCGGACACGATGCAGGAGGAGGACAGCCTGAGAGCGGACAGCGGCCATTCGTAGCACTGAGCGGCTTGCGCGGGCGGTGCGCCCTCTTCCCGGAGGGCGGCTCGAGGGGCGTTGGAAGAGGAGGAGGAGGAGAGGGAGGAGGAGGAGGAGGAGGAGGAGGAGGAGGAGGAGGAGGAGGAGAAGGCAGAGGAGGAGGACAGAGGAGGAGGAGGAGGAGGAGGAGGAGGAGGAGGAGGAGGAGGAGGAGGAGGAGGAGGAGGAGGGGAGGGGGAGGGGGGGGGGGAGCGGGAGGCGGAGGAGGGGGAGAGGAGGAGGAGGAGGAGGAGGAGGAGGAGAGGCGGAGGAGGAGGAGGAGGAGGAGGAGGAGAGAGGAGGAGGCAGGAGGAGGAGGAGCGAGGAGGAGGAGGAGGAGAGGAGGAGGCAGAGGAGGAGGAGGAGGAGGAGGCGGAGAAGGAGGGGGAGGGGAGGAGGGGAGGAGGAAGATGAGGAGGAGGAGAAGGAGGAGGAGGAGGGGGAGGAGCTGAAGAGGAGGAGGAGGAGGATGAGCAAGGAGGAGGAGGAAAAGGAGGAGGCAGAGGAGGAGGAGAGGAGGAGGAGGAGGAGGAGGAGAAGGAGGAAGCACGAGGAAGAGGAGGAGGAAGAGGAGGAGGAGGAGGAGGAGGAGGAGGAGCGGAGGGGGGGAGGGGGAGGAGGAGGAGGAAGAGGAGGAGGAGGAGGAGTTGGAGTTGGAGGGGTAGGAGGAGGAGGAGGAGGAGGAGGAGGAGGAGGAGGAGGAGAGGGATTTGGAGGAGGAGGAAGATGGGAAACATGAGAGGGATGATGATGTTGTTGTTGATGATGATGATGATGATGATGATGATGATGATGATGGTGATGGTGATGGTCATGGTGATGGTGATGCTGATATGCTGATGATGATGGTGATGATCATGATGATGATGTTGATGCTGATTATGCTGATGGTGCTGATGATGATGATGCTGATGATGATGATGATCATGTTGATGATGATGCTGACGATGCTGATGATGATGGTGATGATGATGGTGATGATGATGACGATGATGATGACGATGATGATGCTGCTGATGATGATGATGATAATGATGTTAATGATGATGATGATGATGACGGTGATGATGATGATTAGGATGAGACTGCTGATGGTGATGATGATTCTGCTGCTGGGTCTGGTGCTGATGATGCTGATGATGATGCTGATGCTGCTGATGATGATGATGATGATGATGATGATAAGGATGAGTCTGATGATGCTGATTATTATTGGTATGATGATGATGACGATGCTGATGATGATAATGGTGGTGCGGATGCTGAGGATGATGATGATGCTGCTGATGATGCTGCTGCTGATGATGATGATGCTGCTGCTGCTGCTGCTGATGATGATGATGATGATGATGATGATGATGATGATGATGATGATGATGATGATGATGATGATGATGATCTTGCTGTTGCTGCTGCTGCTGCCGCCGCTGCTGCAGAGGAGGAGGAGGAGGAGGAGCAGGAGCAGGAAATGGAGGAGGAGGAGGAGGAGGAGGAGGCTCGACGGGGATCGCCTTCGACTGTTCGCGATCAGAGTCGCAGAGGCTGCCACAGCTCTCGAGCCTGGCCCAGCTCCCCGCGGCGGGGGCGCGGGGAGGGAGGCCTGGCCGGCACTCTTTGCGTCGGCCTCGCACTTGGTGTGTAGTTTAGTTTTGGGGGGTGCTTGTAGTTCATTGCTCACCAAACCACCTCAATTCAACCCGAAGGACCCAGACCCCTCTAAGTAGAAGGTTTTGGGGCTTGCTGTTTCCACAGTGTGTCCTCGATGTTCCAGACCGTCCCCTTGAAAATTGGCAGGTTCAACGGCGACTTCAGGTTGGCTTGGGGTGACTTGGTCAGCAGCCAGTGTAAGCGCGAAGAAATCGGCTCCTGGAGTGATGGGCCGATTTTCCAACACCACTACCATAGGTAGGAGAGGAGGAGGAGGAGGAGGAGGAGGAGGAGGAGGAGGAGGAGCAAGAGGAGGAGAGGAGGAGGAGGTGGAGGAGGAGGAGGACGAGGAGGAGGAGGTGGAGGAAGGGAAGGAGGAAGAAAAGGAGGAGGATGAAGAGGAGGAGGAGGAGAACGAAAGGAGGAGGAGGAGGAGGAGGAGGAGGAGGAGAACCTCCCTATCCGCCCTTCTCCCCCGTCCTACCTGTGAGTGGTGGTGGAAGATTGGCCCACTATGGAGGAGAGGGGGTCTGGAGGTTCGGTCGCCGCCTTCGGGCTCCCGTGGAGCACAGGGCCAACCTCTGGTCCCCCCCCCACCTGGGCTGCCGCTCCCGGGGTCGGCTTCCCAGTGGCCCAGTGCCAGCCCCCAGGGGGCCCAGACAGAACCCGCTTCCTCCAGTCGGCGGCGAAATCCGGGCCGCACCCTCGCCGATCAACGGTTCTGGCAGCTCGATGGGTGGCGGGGGGGGTAGGCTTCGGAATTCGCCGAGCACGCGGCGAAATCCGAACCCCAGCCCCACCCCCCCATCGGTTCCGGAGAATCGATGGCGGGTGGGGGGAGAGTTCGGATGTCGCCACCTTTCCATGGATCCGATTCCCTCACGCCACCCGTGCCAGGGTCGATTCGGCAACGAATCCAACGGCAGCGCAGGCGAAGCGCAGACTGCCGCCAGTCGCTCGGCCGCGCGTCCCGGTTGGCCCTCGGCCAGTCCGCGCACGATTTTTTGCTAGAGGCCGCTGCTGCTGCTGCTCGGGGGGTCAGCGGCGCTGCCCTTTCTCGGCCTCTCGCTCACGCTGGGCCAAAGCCCCCTCCTCCTCCTCCTCCTCCTCCTACTACTCCCTCCTCCTCTCCTCCTTACTAATCATTATACTTAATATGTTACTACAACTACTCATTGAATAAAATAATACTAATATAATACTTAATCCAAAAATTCAAAATAGAGTGTAGCGTCAAGCTTCCATCCTCCTCCTCCTCCTACTCCTCCTCCTCCTCCTCCTCCTGCTCCTCCACCTCCTCCTCCTCCTCCTCCTCCTCCTCCTCCTCCTTCTCTTGTTTCGGGTTTCGGGGCGTCCTGTTCCCTCGGACATGCTAGCCCGGCTAGCCCTCGTCGGCCACTGCACGGACGCGGCTCGTCTTCTGGTGATGCGTTGCCACCTTCATCGGCACTTGCATCAGGTCAGGAAGCGCGGGCCTGACGGGGCGGTTTCCGACCAGCAGAGTTTTGAGTGTGCCCGAGCCGCTCGGGCGGCTACAGACCTCCCGCGCGGCCGACGCACCGTCCCAACCTTCGCCCGCGACCGTCAACGTGCGGCGGCGGCCCGCCCAGGGCGTTAAGGAGCAATCGACCTCATTCCGACGCTGGCCCCCTCCTCCTTCTCCTCCTCCTCTTACCCCTCCTACCCCCGCCGCCGACGGAGTCCACCATCGCTCTTGCGCTTCGGAGTGCTGGCCACGCCATGCCTGGGCCGGGTGGGCTCGGTCCGAAGTCGTGGCTTGCTTCCGGGATGGGTGCGAGAACTCTGGCCCTGGCGGTGCACTGGCAGAGGGCTGGGCTCCGCACCGCCCTGGGGTCGTGGTGGCCTCGGCTGCCCTGCTCGTGGGAGCTGCTGGGGCCGCTGGGGGCTCCTGCGGCGCGGGGCCCCCTGAATGTTTGTCGTTTCTACGAGGATGGCCCAGGCCCGTCGCCTCTGGTCGCCCTGTGTCTCAGGAGCCATGGTTATCATGGAGATTTGGCTGGCCTGCTCTGGGCAGTCCTGAGCAGTCCATGTGCAGCTGCTGGCACTGCAGCGTTGCGGTCTTCCCCGCCAAGGGCCTGCGGCTCGAGGGGGCCCTCGCGAAGGCGTTCGGCGACCAGGAGACACTAGAACGGGGGCGCTGTAGAGCAATTTGACGAAAGCAGTCATGTGGGCCACCAAGTTCTGCATGAAGAGCGCGGCCGAGGTCCACTGCGCATCTACGCGGCGAGATCCAATGCGTCTCTACGCAAAGGGGCGTCCAGCGCGGCCGTGACTGCTCCAACATTGTCGAGCTCGACGCTTACTCTCGCATCGCGGCCATGAAGGCCCAGAGCATATGTGCCCTATCCGACCCCAAAATGACACCGTTGTGGGTATCAGCAGCAGCATCGGTGTCCTTTCTGGTCCGCCAGCCGACCCCAAAATGGCACCGTGCCTTGTGGGGAGCGTCAGCAACGCCGGTGCTCTTTGATGCTCATGCCCTATGTCTTCGGCCAGGCCTTCCTGAGTGCCGAGCATGCCTGGATCTTCCTGTTCCTCCAGAAGATGAAGGCCCCACTCGGCGCCCAGGCGGCCCTGCGGGTCAGCTACGGGGTGGTGCAGCGCTTTGCCACCGCTCGCTCCCCGCCCACTGCTCTTTTCGGTCCGTTCCGATGTCTTGCAGAGCGGCCACGCCAGCAGCACGCTGTGCGCCGTGGCAGCTCACCTTTGTCGGCCGTGACATTGAGGTCCACGTTGGCTCGAAGGGCCGAGGCCGCACGAGATGGTGCGCGGATGCTCTTGGAGCTGGATGGCTGGGTCGCCGCGGCCTCTGCGCCAGCGCTCGCGTCTTC
>CAUYUJ010015183.1:888076-976129 GCA_963575745.1 Prorocentrum cordatum | reverse complement strand
AGAACAGCCACCATCCGCCCTCGACGCACACAGACACACAGACACACACACACACAAACACACACACACACACGCACGCACGCACGCACGCACGCACACGCACGCACGCACACGCACACGCACACGCACACGCACACGCACACGCACACGCACACACACACACACACACACACACACACACACACACGCACACGCACACGCACACGCACACGCACACGCACACGCACACGCACACGCACACGCACACGCACACGCACACACACACACACACACACACGCACACGCACACGCACACGCACACGCACACGCACACACACACACACACTCTCGCACGCACGCAAAAACGCTCTGGCCTCCGAGGCAACGGCACATCGGCATCCCTGGTGAAATGTGAGGCGCGGACGCTTCGAACACACGGGTGCGCACGACGAGTGCGGTGCGGCCGAGGAGCAGGTTCAGGCGAGCAGCGCAGGGCAAATAAAGTGGGCCCAGACTTTGTGCTCCCGCGGCCGGGCGACGTCACCACAGCGAGAGCCAGAATGGGCTGCAGGCTGGCCCGGACTCCACACGGCGCAGCGAGTGGGCGGCTGCGCCAGGCGATCGCGCGCGAGGAAGAGCCCCCACAAGGGCGCCTAATGTCGCGCTCTGCGCTGCGCGAAGAACTTCGCGCCCTCGCGCCGCCCCCCAGAGCAGGAATCGGGGCCGAACCGCGAGGTTCGAAGCGCGAATAACTTGGCGCCCTCGAGGGCGCCCTTGCACCCGGGAGCGGGTGGGCAGGCGAAAACCGCACGTGCAGCGTGCAGGGACAAACAAAAGGGGCCGGCCCGAGTGCGCCAGGCAAGAGCGGTGTGAGGAACCAACGCGCGGGCCTCGCAGCATGGGTGCGTGGTGGGCCCTCCTCCCCACACGTGCGAGCATGAGCACACAGCACTGCGACAGTCGCTCAAGGGCTCTGGACACCCTCCTCAGTGCACATATACAAACAAACGAACACGACTCGCAAACACACAGGCACAAACACAAACACCCACACGCACGACGACACACCATCACACGCAGTCGCAACGACACACAACCACACCAACAGCCACAACCGCAACAACAACACACAAGCGCACACGCACAACACTGTTACGGTCGCTCGAGGGCTCTGGACACCATCGTCACGTCACACACCTTCGCCTCCGCCCCCGAGGAGTCTGTGCACAGCGCTCGGCTCACTCGCAGCCCTGCCGGGCCCTGCAGATGGCCCGTCTGCCCCGGGCACGGGAGAGACAGGCGGAGAGGGGGGGGATGGAGGAGGTGGGCGAGGGAGAGGGAGGGGGGGGCGGGCAGTCCTGCGACCCGCTCGCCGCGCCCGCGAGCTCCTGGCGCAGGGCGAGGTGGGAGCCCGCGAGCTCGGCGACTGGGCGGCCGCGCGCACGCGGGGCTTTGGGGGCGCGGGGGACGGTCTCGGTCGGCGGCCGCGGACACGGCTCGCGGCGGTGAAAGCTGGCACGGGGGCGCACGCCGGCGAGGAGGGCCCGACGCAGGAGAAGAAGGGGTCGGAGGGGAGGACAAGGAAGACCCGAGGCGCGTCCCAGGGAATGGGGCACGCAAGCAAGCACAGGCGCCAACACGTACCCACCAGACGCCAACCGACATGTGCGCGCCTGGTGCTGGCAGCTCACTTCGATCACGACGTCGCCGCTCCCTCCTGTGGCTCCCTATCCCTGCTGGACTCCCTGAGCGCCGAATGAGCGAGCGGGGGGGGCAGGAGATAGGAGGGGAGGGTCAGGGGAGGTGGGGGAGGGGCAGGTGACGGCGGGCTGGGGAAGGAGGGGGGAGGAGATCGGGTGGGTTA
This sequence comes from Prorocentrum cordatum, assembly GCA_963575745.1. Lineage (NCBI taxonomy): Eukaryota > Dinophyceae > Prorocentrales > Prorocentraceae > Prorocentrum > Prorocentrum cordatum. The sequence goes on along the minus strand of CAUYUJ010015183.1, from coordinate 974,286 downwards.
AGGGGGAGCAAGGGGGAAGGGGAATCATGAGGCCGACGGAGCGGAGGGGGACTGGGTGAACGGCGAAGGGGCAGAGGGAAGGGGAAAGAGGAACTAAAGTGTCAGCTGGAAGGGGCACGGGGAAATGGCGGAGGGGGCAACGGGGATGGCAGCGGGAGATCAAGGGACCTCTAAAGGGCATAAGCTCTACGGGGTCTCCGAAGGGGCCCTCATTGACATTCAAAGGGACCCTCCTATCCGAGATCGACGAGCTAGTTTGAACACGTCCTCTTTCCAAACGCACAACTCACACGAGCGAGTAACTTCGGAATTCAAACAACATTGAAATCGGAGAGGCGGTGCTGTGATTGTTTGCATCTGGCCCGACCCCCCCCTCGCCCCCTCTCCCCTCTCTCGCATCTGCCCTCCCGTTCCTCCCCTCGCCTGCGCAGAGGAGCAACGGCGGCACGGACATACAATACACGCTGGGAGGTTCGCGCGGACTGTCTTGGATCAGCGCTGGATCCTGCTATGCTGGCTCGCCTAGCGCGCCGAGGGGTTGCGCCAGCAGCGCCGCGAGGGCGAATCTGGCGCCGGCCCGAGAGAGTTGCGCGGACCTGCGAACGTTATTGCGCATGTAGTTGTTGTTTCTTCTTCTTCTTCTTCTTCTTCTTCTTCGGCTCTACCCACCCCTCCTCTCCCCTCCCTCGCCCCTTCCCTCTTCTCCCCCTTCCCTCCCGTCCCGGGGCGACCCTGGGCGCAGTGCGGCGTGGGGCTCCTCTTTCCAGGAGCTCGTCGCGGATCGCGCCGAGCTCCTGCTTCGCCTCGGCTGCCCGCTGTCGTCGCCGGTGGCCCCAGGTCCTCCTCTTCACAGCCTGCTCCTCCTCCTCCTCCTCCTCCTCCTCCTCCCCCCCCCCCTCCTCCTGCAAAACCCCGAGGAGGGTTCTGCACGGGAGCTTGGCGACAATGATAACGATAGGTCACCTTTATACTCCCGAACTGCGCAACTGGTCGATGTAACTTCGACCGTTAAACACTTGAGCCAAAGGCAGCGGGGTTACTATACCTCCCCTGTCACACGCATGCTTGCATGTTAACACCCCCCCTCGGACGCTAGTCCGCATTGGCTGACGGGGAGGTGCTTGTAAACACAAAGACAGGTTAAATCGAGCGACAGGCTGCGTGAGTATCGTCACACTGCCGAATTCGAAATATCTCATCACCACGTTCACGAGCACCACGTCTCTCAGACATGTAACGTGAGCTCAAGTAAACATTCAATCAGTTACGAGTTTAAAAGTAGCATCTAAAGTTCACACGGCAGGCTAGCATTTACATGGTTATGATTGCTTTCGCTTTTTATGCGCCAATACCTGCGGAAAATATAAAAGATGCACATGCAAATAGATTCAGCTCAATAGTCTACTGCAACGCTATTGTTAAGCCTGGTTGAGAGGGGAGATGAGGGCGAGCGTAAAAGAAAGACATGCCGGTCACCTGTTACCGTTTACGACCGGCGCGGGCGCCTCACTGACGGAGCACGCGCGCCCCTGGACTGCGGTAAACCACGGTGCCCCACGCTGGCCGCCGTATAGGACGACACCCTGTTAAGGGCCTGCGTCGGGCTGTAATAGTCGGTGTCCAGGTACGCGTTAATGCGCTCCTCGTCGTCCAACCAGCACCCCTCGTCAAAGCTCTTGGTGGACCCGTCAACAATATTGTGGTAAGTACCAATGGCCCTCCAGTAACTGGCGTGGGGAGCCTTCAGCAGAGGTTTACCACCTGGATTGTTGCGGAGGTGCTCCTCGACCGCAACTCCGGTAAACGGGTTCACAGTCCAGTAAGGGTCGGTAAGCCAGTTGGCAAAGTCGTCACACGGCAACCACCCAAACCAACAGAGCTTCTCGCGATGGTCAATTTTACGCTCGGTAATGTGATCCGCAGGCCAGTTGTCACGGTAGAGCGCCCTCATGGACCCCTGGTCGTTAAGAGCGACCTCCAGGATGGTCTGGTGCCAGTAAACCGGGGGCTTGTTGATGCTGCCTTTTAACTCCTCGGCGCTCCTGACCTCCAGATCCTCGATGAAGTAGTTGCGGTAATATACTTGGAGGCCATTCATATAACGACAATAGAGCTTAGCGAGGTCGTGCGTCGCAAACCTGATCACGGTAACCCCAGTTGAGATGTAGCCGTGCGGTCCGAAGGTGTCTTCCACCAGGTGCTTAACGGAGACCACGGTGGGGTTGCCGTGGGGCAGCATCCCGGCCCACGTTAGCAGAAGGCCGTTAAGCTGTTTCTCGTTCATTTCTGGCGCCTTGTTGACGTAGACCTGTGTGTCTGGGCAGCTGTGAACGTCGAACCACATTGGGTGGAGATCGTTGACGTGAATCGGCGGCACGTACTCGTCGTCGAACAGGGATTGTACGTGCCCGACCGCGTCAACCCACTCGTCGTGCTTTTCCAGCTCCTTCTCCGTCAACTGAGACCTCCAGCTGCTTGGGCCCTTTAACACGGAGTAACCAAGGAAGCCGTAGGCGTGCTGCCCGTAAATGTCGACGAACACCTCATCGTAGTCGTTGAGTTCCCGCCCCGCGTTGCCCGGAATGGATCGACCACCTGGAGTCGTTAACCCCTCTTTTGCCACATGTCCGACAAAGTTGCCTTCGAACCTGCGCCAGTTGTCGCGCGTCTTCATCGTTAATGCGACTACCTCCCTGGGGTCGGGCTCCACCTTGTAGTTGACGTCGTGGTCCTCGCTCTTGTCGTTCACCATAGGCATGCGGCCGTTGACATGATACAGTGGCCGGTACATGCCCCTGGCGACGTTCCGCGAGTATGCCGCAAGCTGCTCGTCCGTACGGTTAACAGCTTGAGGCTGCGGTGGAGGAACATACTGGGTCGATAACTTCTTGGGCACCGGAGGCGGGGGATTCATGCCGCTAACACTGCTTGATGCACCTGACTCTCCAAGGCCTGGAGGAGGCGGCTTGGGCGCCCTCGCTTTAACCACCGGGGCAGGGCCCTCTGCTGCTTCGTCACGTTGACTGCCCTGTGCACGATCTTCATCCATCTTCATTCCCAGCTGCAGTAACTCTTCCAATTCCCGCTTACGCTCATGCATGGCCTTGGGTGCCTTCTTGTAAACAGGTTGAGGCGACGTTGACTGTGGGATCTTATTCGGCGACACGGATCGACCGAACCCTCCGGTCTTGGGCGTGGTGCCGGTAGAGCCCTGAGCCGGGGGTGCACCCGATGCTGCGGCAGCTCGGGCTAGAGGCTGGCTGGCCCCGGCCGTCGCGTTGACTGCAGTGGGAGGTGCCTTGGCGGCCTTTGCTGTTGGGGGCTGCTCGGGTAACGGCGGAGGAACCTGCGGGATGTTGGTAACCGGGGAGTTGATCGGGTCATGCAAGAACCTCTGTAATCCTTCCAGCCTCTCCGTTACTGCCACCAACAGGCGTAGCGCCGCATCACGTTTACCCTCGAAGTCCTGCAGGGGCGTGATGTTGTCGGTAAGGCGCTTGGCGGTGTTCAGGAGGTAACCAATGTTGTCGTTGATGCGCCTATACTTGGTTGCATTCTCCTCCGTGTTAACCCCCGAGTCGCGGTTCTGAATGTTCAGGTCCGTAATCGTCGCCATCAGGTCGTTAATCTCCTTCTGCGCCCTTTGGAGATTCTCGTTGACGTCGTCACTGTCCTGGACCAGCGCATCGTTCTGGCGCGTCAACTCCTCGATCCTCGCCGCCATGTCATCCGCGGCCCTTTGCACCTCGTCAACGTGTTTGTCGTAGGCACCGTGGAAGTTAATCGCCATGTTAGTGAGGGTGACGGTAAACGCGTGGGCAACGTGCACCATGTCGTCAACGCGGCGGTTGAGGTTCTCACGCGTAACCGGTCCATCCCCAGCTGGGCTTTGGTCGACCATGGAGCCGTTGATGGCGAGGTTGACCTGGGGAGCCGCCATGCTCTCGTTCACGCTCAAGAGCGAGAGGTGATGGGTGGAGAAGGCCTTTAATAGCTGCAGTTTGCTTGACAGAAATGAGCTGCGGACATCAACATTCGATGCGTCAAAATTCAGTAGCTGGTGCAAGCTCATGCCTGCCTGTTAGTGCACATTGATTCGTGTTTCGTAGATGTGTGCTCATGCTTTCACGACTGACATACTTGGTCAACGCATCTGCTGCATTCTCGTGCGTCCCGACTTTCACAATACGAATCGCTCCCTCCTTAACTTTCTGCTGTAACCACAACTGACACACCTCGATATGTCTTACCTTCCCCAATCCTCGTCTGCTTGCGATGGCAATCGCAGCTGTGGCGTCACTCTTCACTGTGATCTCAACTTCCAAGTTAAAGTCTCTCAACACTGCCTGAAGTCCTAAACCCACTGATCCTCCTTTCACCAGTCCGTAATACTCTGCTTCACCTGACGATAACGCAATTACACTCTGAGTCGTGCTCCAGGACTTTATGAGATGTTTACCCCACATCACTACTCCCCCACTCGTAGACTTCCTCGTTCGCTTACATCCTGCGTAATCTGTGTCAGTCCAAATGGTTAACTCTTGGGGCTGCTCCTGATATTGATACACATAGCCGCTCCTGCTGTGGTACTTCAAATACTTTCCTAACTTGACTAAACCTTTCCAAGAGCTCATCGTGGGCTTTGACATGGTCCTAGCGAGTTCCTTTACCGAATACTGTATATCCGACCTGTCCTGGGCTAAGTAATTTGCTCTGGCCGTCATAGCTTGGTATCTTTTAGTCATGTTGGGCGAAAGTTCTTCCTCATCTCCCTCTTCAACTGGAATTCGCTCACCTGGCACTTCAGTCCTCACCTTTACTCCTTCTAGCTCAAGCTCTTTCACAATTATCTCTGCATGCCTTTGATCTGCCTCATACCTCAATCCTTCCTGTGTCCATTCCACAATCCTGTTAAGAATTCTGATCGCTTTCATGTCCTCCTTCCCTGGTCCAAGTCGTCCTCTCACTTTCACTTCAAACTCCTCCTTAATTTTATTTTCAAACCAGTCGAGATCATGATCACCTCCTAACAGCGTGAAATCATCTCCATGAACTGTTAACCATAACGCTCGACTCTCATGTTTGAACACACATGGTGATGCAATTCCACTCTTGAACCCAGCTTCGTTGGCAAAATCCATGTAACAGTCCTCCCAGTTACTCGCAGCGTCTCTGGTTCCGTACATTGATTTTAACAGCTTTCCGCACATACCTGGTTCATAGTCTTCATCTGGTAACCTGATAAATATGTCTTCTTTTGCTGGAGCATAAAAGTAAGCTCGTTTGATGTCAATGAATGCTAGCTTTAATCCTTTCTCACGCTCACCGCTCGTGAATCCAACTCCCGCGGTAACTGCCATTGAGAAAAGCAGTTTTTGTGCTTCCAGTGGAGGTGTAGCTGCGAATATGTTCTTTTCTTTGGAGTTGTATTTAACTTGCTGGGCTACCAGCCTTGACCTGTGGTCTGGGCTTAACTCATCTCCTTTGTTGATGTCTATCCATCTGGTTCCGATGGGCGCCTTCCCCGTAACTTGCCAGCACACTTCCTCTTTCACTTTCTCGTAAACTTTGTGTTTTCTGAATTGCTCCATTTCTTCTTGACGTGCTTTCACAGTCAATTTAGGATCGAGCTCGTTTCCTGTAACATCATCCCAAGCTTGAATAATTTCTTCGTTTTCTTTGTGGACAACATTGATTGTGTTCATCGGGAGAGGGTTAACTGTTCCAGTTCTTTCGCACGCCTCACACGTACTAGGCGTCTTGAGCCATCCCTTATGCTCACATACACAGCATTTCCACTTGTGTGGAGCAACTTCGCCGACAGCTTCATACGTAAATGTGGTGGAGGTGTTAACCGGCCCCTTCTTAAACATCCTCCTTCTCTCTTTCCCTGTGATCTCATTCACGGGCCTGTCCTCGATAATTTTCCCGGTGTCCATGTTGGCGGAAATTCTCCTAATGCATGAACTCCATTGTGGTCCACTCGGTCCCGGCAACATTAATCTTCGTGTTCCATAGTCTTTCCTCGCCCACGTTAACTGGTGCTTGTGCTCCCTATCTTCGTTCTCATGTTCACACGCCCAGTTAATCTCGCCAATCTGCGCCTCACTTTGTTCTTCTTCTTCGACTTCCATGTTCGCTACTTCCTCTTCTTTAAATGTGCCCCCTTGACGGCCGTCGATCTTCATTTGCTTTATAAGTCCTTTCAGTATCGCTCGACGCAGTTTATCTGGGTAGACCTCTGATCGGTGCGTTCTACTACCACCAGTTAACTCTATGTGTCGATGTTGCCCTTTACATTTCCAACTTAACTCATGTCCGATGGCTGAACTGTTCGTCATGAACTTGGTAGGTTTCTTAATGAACATCTCTTCGCCTTTGACCACCTGCTTTAAGTCGTAACAGCACAAATCCCCATCGCATACTTTGACGTCCTTGTTTCTGAGCAGCCGTTGCACCGTTGAAGTGCCCCAGCTGGTTGCTCCTGCAGGGTGTTCAAACAGAAAGTATAACCCATTTCGCCGTTGAATTTCGCATAGCTCCATTGCGAACGTCAAATGTTTGATCCCGTAATCTAACATCTGTTTCATGCGATCGGCACCCAATCTTTTAAAGTTAAACGATTGAAGTCTGCTGAAGGCTGCACACATAAGGCTCACCACCAGTAGTAGAGCCGCTTTGGATTTGACAATCTTTTTGGCTTTCACACGCATGGCTGGCACATTAAAATCCCATGGGTTACCATGTTGGTCTCGTGTCGTTAAATCCATTGCTAATCCTGGTATCAATCCCATTTTTTCTGCCATTCCAGTAACTCTTACCGGCGAATACGCCTCTGTTACGTGCGCCTGAGTCTCGTGTTGGCATGCTCCATGGAGCCTGGTGGCTCTCCTTACCTCGTTTAATTGGCGCACGATGTTTAGTTCGCCACTTGTCAACCATTCAACCAGTTCAGAGTCAAATCCCATCATGTTGAGTCCCAACTTGATGTCGTTTACTTCTGACATTTCTTCATCTTGTTCCATGCCAAGTTGCCGATGCTGAGTCGCCTGTTGATCTTCTTCGTCATGATCGTCCTCTGCTTTTCGTTTAACGGGTTCACGCGGGGGATCTTTCATTTCTTCATCTTCTACTTCAAACTCGGTCCATCCGGTCCAATAACCATTAAAGGGGTTTCCCATAGCCCATGTCTGATCGTCTCCATCTTTACCATACCAAGCATCTTCGTGCTCATGTATCTTGCCGCCGTCAATCATGATCGCGTGGGTATATCTTTTAGGCTTAAGTTTGTCCCAGTCCACTGGACACCCACCATTGGTGGGGAAGGCTAACTCTTTCCTCGGCCGTCGGTGCTGACATATAACTTGGTTCCCCTTTATTACCCACTCGTCCTTAGGTTCCTCAACTTTGGCGCTCTGCGGAGGTGGCACGTTGATCCTCAGTTTCTTCGCTTGACTTTCTGATTCTTGTTCACGATTTTCTGGTGCACGGCTTTTGCTCTCAAGCCTTAACTGGGCAGACGCTAGTCTTGCTTGGATGTTCGGGCTCTCTTGTTTCTTTAACCATTCAATGACTCGAGCCCTGCAATCGGCGTTGTGCGGCTTGTGCTCTTTGTCTCCTCTCGCGAGGCATTTGCATCCGTAACACCCTGGCGTCGGTCCCATTTTCAAGTATTCATGTTTTTTAACTGCAATTCCTCTGGCAATGAGTGGCTTCGTCTCAGGCGCACTTAACTCTTGCTCTGGTAGATCCATGGGTACCATGATCCTAGACTGTAATTCCATTCCCGCTGTGCTTGGGTCAGGCTGCCAAGGTAATCCCTTCATTTCGGTAATCTCGGCAATATTCCATCTTTCAGCGTCACTTCCCTTTCTTTTAAACTCGTGCGCCTTGATTGCGCCATGAGGCGTCCCAATGATCAGCTCCTGACTCTTCTCGTTTATGCCTAGGAACACTCCACTTTCCCATCTCATTTCAAGCTTCTCGCGACCCTTGTGCGCGGGTGTCTTTAAATACATGACACATTCACCGAACTCTGGTATTTGCTTGTTAAATTTTCGTCCCCTGCACCTCTCATGAGCTGTCTTCCCATCCGTGTCTATCGTGAACTTGTTAATCAAAGAGGACGCATAACTTACCAGCCAAGGTATTATCTGATGACTTTCTCCAAACTCAGTTTTATAATTGGCGTCCAGGGCGCTCTTTAACGTTCTGACCTGGCCCTGCACTGTTCTAACGGCTCTCTCAATTTCGCCGTTGGCCTTTGAGTCTCCCACTGGACTGACTTCAACTCCCATGTCAAGATCACACGAAGCTTTAATCCTATTGGCCAATGCTGTGATAGCTGCTTCCCCATCACTTTTGAGTATTTCCCTCTTGTATCCGGTAAAACTGATCATGTCACATCCTACTTTTACCGAGTACGAGTCCACTCCCTTTTTCATTAACACTCTGCTCCAAGTCAATTTGGTCTCTCTGCAATGCATGACCAAAATTGGGTTGCCATAGCTGCTGCTTTCCCCTTCATCTTTTCTTCCTTTAAGCCACATGTAGTCCATCGAGATTACCGGCGCGTTCCCGTTCCCCTCTCTTTTGCGTCTACGGCGGTTGCGTCTGCGAGCTTTTCCTCTGACACAGTGGGGGCACCAGCTTCGGTAAGGTAAATGCGTCGTGTTATGCGCTTCAACTTCCTCTTTCGAGGGCCTCATATCACAGTAAATCTTCTTTGGTAACTCTGCCTCATCACTCACAAATACATCTTCCACATCACTTAACTCACTATCGTTGCCCCCGCTTTCACTCTCTTCGTCTCCTTCGGCATTAAAGACGTTTAAGTTTTCGCTCGGTCTTACGGGTGACGGAGGGCTTAGTAGAATAGATCCGCCTCCAGGGTTCCCGGCCGCGGAAAACCCTCAGTCATGTTCACTTCACTCCTAGCATTGACGGCTTCCGCTGGTCCCTTCGGCACTGTGATGTTGAACTGGAATGTGCCATTCTTTTCATGGATGGCTGTTAACTTGCCAGTCGCTTTGTTCATGATGTGGCTCAGGGACTTCCCGTTAGGATCCTTGTCGAACACTACTCTGTTTCCAGCGTTTACCATCTCTCTTACCGACCCTAGAACTTTGTTGACCTCTGCCACCTGAATTGGCATACTGACCGCGTTCCCATGCTCATTTTTACCTGTGATCACGCGTTGACCATAATTCTTTATCGTGGTTCCATTTGCTGCACTGTAGTGTCTTCCCTGCTTTGACGCGTCCGTATGCTTAATGGGGAAATGAGTGCCAACCTTGGGGGGCCCCACTGTGTTGTAGGCGCCGGAGTCCACGGTGACCACGATCGTCTCACGTGTTGCACTTGGTGGCGGTACAGCGTTAATCTCCGGATCACCTCCACGCATCTCGATTAGTCCAATTTCCTTGCACTTCGCCAGCCAACTTTTTTCCTGCCTCACGCTTGTATTTATTCTTTGATCCCACTGACTAGTATGGTGACGGTCTCCGTCGTACTGGTGTTCCTGATAGATCCTTCTCATGTTTACCGCGTTGTCACGCGCCATCCTCTTTCTGGCGTGATAGGGCAGGTCCCATTTCTCGTTAACCTCCTCGATCGCAGTCTGGTGTAGCGACACGTTCATTGCTTCCTTCATCTCGACGCTGAGAACGTGCTGTGGTTGACCGAACGAGGTGGTTTGTTCAGTTTCGGTATTTACTACAGGCTTTTCTTGCTCAACTTCGTTGGCGGTCTTCTTGGAGCCCGGGCAGTTAATGGCAATATGCCCTTTTCCGCCGCACTTGTAACATTCGCGCTCACTGTGCGGGGTAAATTTCCCTTGGCTTCCGTAGCTTCCTCCCCATGAGCCACTTCCCTTACCTCCTTGTTTGCCTCCGATCTTACCTTTCACATAGGATCCGTAAGTGGCTCGGTAACCTTTGCCTTTTCCGCCTTTGCCACCTTTACCTCCTTTGGTGAACTGCTTGGGCCTCGTGCAGTTCCTGGCTAAATGGCCCATGCCTCCACAATTGTAACACCTGGGGCCCATTCCTTTGCCCTTACCTTTGTTTACGGCGCCAATTTCTTCATATTCTCCCCCGTCACTTTCATTGGCCCAGGACCCGTGATTCCACGATCCATCCTCTGACCACCAGTTTCCATCTTCGTCAACCCATCCTGTTTGGTCCCAAACGTTTTCGGACCCTTGACTCATCTCGTTGATATTTCCAATGTCCATTGCATCCTTATTCTTTGTATCTGAGTCAAGTTTCTTTTTACGCGCCCAGTCTTCACACTTTGAGTACAATTTCTGAAATGAATCAATGTTAAGCGCGTCAGGCGTTCGCCAACATGCCTGCTGCCATTCGTCAAACCAGTCATTCGCGTGTACCATTATGGCCCTGAGCGCGGTGACTTTGAAAGGAAGAGGCAGCGAGTAATCTTTGCCATATTTCTCAAGATTTTCTGCCAATGCGCTCCATTCCTCAAGTCGGGTAACGGTGTCGGTGATCTTCTTGGGCGGCTCAGGATTCATGGCATGCGTCATTTTTGATGATAAGGTCGCTCCGGTTACTGCCGAATACCATTTGTAAACCTTTTGCCAAGCCATGATCCCGTCTCCATCCATCAGTCCCTTTAATTTTCCTCTGGCCTCCGCACCATCAAGTTTCTCGTTCAGAATGTACCATAAGTCTTCTTCCATCTGAGTATTGTCTCCTTCGGTAAACTCGCATTCACCTTTGTTGTCGTCCTCGGCTTGCTTGGCTTGACTTGCCTTCAGGTACTCGCTTGCAGTTAATCGACCGTTCATTATGCGTATGATGTCATCATCGTCCTCTTCTGGTAAAACCCCGTCAAGCGTCTCCAGCTTCTTGTTTAGCATTTTCAGTGCCGGTCGGTAACTCGGCTTCACTTGGGCTAGTGCGTTCAAGAATTTGTCGTTCCAGTCTCTGAACTTCGCCCTTTCCCCACTGAAGTTCTTTAGCGCCTGTAACGCTTTATATTCGCTTATCGGTTTACTGCTCCCGTGCTTGTTTCCGCTTCCTCCTTTGATTGCTTCCGAGATCTGACCGAACCTTTCGATCAACTTTTCTTGTACTTCACTGTTAGTCTCCAACTCGGTGACTCTTTCCACTAATCTGCGAGCATCTCTTTCGAGCGCAGCATTTCTCTTCGTGATCGCTAACAGCATACTGTTGGTCTTGTGGGCACTTTGTAACATTTGGAATGCTTCGGCGTTCGATACCTCCCTTCGGTCCTGTGCTACTCGCTCGTTGATGAACGTTGCGAGCCCAAAGTGGTTTGCGAGTAGCGCAGTTTGAACGTAACTGAAGTCCCCGTTCACGTATGCCTGCTCGCACAAGTCGTTGAATCGATTCGGATCCATGTTGACCCAAGCATCTCTGTCTGCCGGCACATTGAGATTAACTGGCGGGTCGCCTTGTCCAGGCCTCGCCGCAGCTGCCGCTGCCGCCGCCATGGCAACCGCGCTCCGCTACCATGCAAAACCCCGAGGAGGGTTCTGCACGGGAGCTTGGCGACAATGATAACGATAGGTCACCTTTATACTCCCGAACTGCGCAACTGGTCGATGTAACTTCGACCGTTAAACACTTGAGCCAAAGGCAGCGGGGTTACTATACCTCCCCTGTCACACGCACGCTTGCATGTTAACACCTCCTCCTCCTCCTCCTCCTCCTCCTCCCTCTTCCTCTCTCCTCCTCCCTCGTCGTCCTCCTCTCCTGCTCTTCCCCTCCCTCCCGCCCCCTCCTCTCTCCTCTGCCCTCTATTCTCGTCCCTCGCTCCAGCCTCCTCCCTGCCTCCTCTCTCCTTCCCCCCTCCCCCTGTCCTCCCCCCTGCTGCCCTGCTGGCTCCTGCCTCCCCCCAGCTCCCTCCCTCCTCCCTCCTAGGTCCCCTCGCCCCCCCCTATCTTCCACCGCCGACATCGGCCTCCAGGAGCGCAGCCCTGGTGCTGGCCGCGAGCTCCTCCAGCGCCGCCTGCGCGTCCACGGCGTTCGCCTCCACGCGCTCGGCCGCCTCGGGGGGCTCATCGGCACGCGCGCGCGCGGAGGCCGTCCTCCCTTCGCTCCTCTGGTCGCTCCTCTGGTCGCTCCTCTGATCGCTCCTCGGCTCCGCCCCCCTGGTTCCCCTCCCAGCCTCCCCCCCTGCCCTGCCCTGCGTTGCCCTGCCCCCGCGCCGGCCTCCCTGCGGCCTCCAGCCTCGGCCAGGGCAGCTCCCGCCCTCGGGGGCGGAGCAGCCGCCCTCGCCCGCCCTGGACGCACACACGCAAGCACGTCGCGGCGGGACAGCATCCTTTCTGAGCGAATCGGCAGCGCGGAGGCGTGAAACACGCGGGGACGAGTGCGCTGCAGCCGAGGGAGAGGTGGAGTCCCTGGACAGGGGCAGGTCCATGCGAGCAGCGCCGGACAAACAGGGTGACCCTACACGCACGCACGCACGCACGCACGCACGCACGCACGCACGCACGCACACAGCACACACACACACGCACTGACACACACGCACACTGACACTGACACTGACACTGACACTGACACTGACACTGACACACACACACACGCACACACACACGCACGCACACGCACACGCACAAGCACAGGCACAAACGCAAACATACACACTCCTATTTGCACACATATAGAGAGAGAGAGAGACACACTTTAGCATATGTGATGTATTGGCTGTCGCGACCTCGCGCGCAGTGACCAGGCGAAGGCACACACACACACACACACACACATACACATGCATTATTCTAGTTGCCGGCCAGTTGATCCAACGCAGCGGCTTCTAGAGCGGGGCACACGGCTAGAAAGTTACCAACGGGCCTATCTTGGTGGGTGGTTAGAATCCAAGCACACCTAAACAAAATAAGACGAAAGCGCACACAAACAAGCACAAATATAACACACAAACACAACCACTAACACCCACACGCACAGCCACCGACAACCATACACACAACCGCATCAACAACCACGACCACAATCACAACCACAACCGCTAACACACAACTCTGTGACGGTCGCTCGACGGCTCTGGACACCATCCACCATCATGTTACAAACCCATGCCCCCGGGGCGTCTGTGCACCGCACGGCTCGCTGCAGCATTGCCGGGCCCTGAGGATGGCCCGCCTGCCCCAGGCACAGGAGAGACAAGTGGAGGGGGAGAGGCGGAGGTGGACGAGGAGGGGGAAGGGGGGCGGGTGGTCCTGCGACCCGCTTGTCACGTCTGCGAGCTCCTGGCGCAGGGCGAGGTGGGAGCCCGCGAGCTCGGCGACTGGGGCGGGCGTGCCCCGGAGCTTGGCGGCGAGGAGTTGGGCCCCTCCTCCACCTCTGCTCCCTCTCTGCTTCCCCTCCCTTCTCTTTTTTCCTCCCCCTCCACCTCCTCCACCTCCTCCTCCCCTCCAATCGTCTCCTCGTTCTCCCTGCGGCCCCCCCCCCCCCCACTCCTCCTCTCTCCACCTCCTCCTCCCTCCACCTCAGCCTCCCCTCCGTCCTCCTCTGCTGCTGGGGCCTTGATCACTGGGCCGCTGGGGGTCCCGGAAGGGGGCGGGCGGCATGGAAAGAAAAGGGCGCCCGCGGCCTGGACAGGCCTGGCTCGCTCCAGCGGGAAGGGAACTGGGGAAGGCCGGAGGAAAAAGTACCAATACCTCTACCCTTTCCTCGTTTTCCTTTTTTGGGCCTCCTGGGAGGCCCTCGAAGCCACCGCTGGATTCGCCTCGAAATTCTGGTCAGAACGAAGCCCCAGGAGAGGTCTGGGGAGGAGCGGTATTCGTAACCAAATGCCCCTGGTAATCACAGCGTAGGAATGATCAAGTTCGGGGTTCGGCGGGGATTGGTCTCCCGGCAACTCGTATGTACGATGATATGTTAACGTGGTATACCGATATCCTACTCGCTCTGGCAGGGCCTCCTTGGAGGGGTCAGAGGAGCACGAAGCCTGAGAACCAGTATTGTATGGCCATGCCCTGCTCGCTCTGGCGGGGCATCCTTGGAGGGGTCGGAGGAACACGAAACCTGAGAAATAGCCTGGTATAGCGGAAGCTGAAATTGTTAGAATCCCGTGGGCCTGTCACGCGTTCGTATCTTAGGAAAGCTGAAGTGATGAGATCCCCATGGCACTGCCACACGTTCGCGAGCTTGGGAAGCAGAAATTGTGTCAATCCCATAGCCCTGCCACACGTGCGTGAGTTAGGACAGCTGACATGGTGAGAATCCCATAGCCCTGCCACACGTGTGTGATAGCGTTGCTACTCAACACAAGATGACAACAATTTCGCTTCGTACTTCCCTGGCGATAATGAAGCTCGGCCTCGCCGCCCCTTTCCCCCGACCGACTCTGTCTCGGCCTGGGATAATCAACTCTCAGGGGTTAAGGGGAGGACGCTTTATTATACGGGGTGCTAGGAGGGGGGTGCTTTATTATCCAGGGTGCTGGGAAGATGGATCGGGGAAGTGAGGGGAGATGGGTGGGAGGGTCAGGGTAGGGGAAAACGGTGCCTCTGGGGCATTCGGTGGAGCTCCTAGTGGGGCCCCGAAACGTGTGGTGTGTGTGTGTGTGTGTGTCGAAATGGGCGGGGCGACCGCACGCGTACCCCCCCCCTGGTGCCTTACTTGGGGCTCCCTATGGGACCACGAAGCGCGTGAGCGGTGTGCCGGAACGGGTGGAATGGTGTGCCGAAATGGGCGGGGGGACCGCATGTGTACTCCCCCTGGTGCATTAATTGGGCCTCCCTATGGGGTCACGAAGCTTGTGAGCGGTGTGCCGGAACGTGTGGAGTGGTATGCTGAAATGGGCGGGGGGACGGCATGCGTAACCCCCCTGGTGTCTTAGTTGCAGCTCCCTGCGGGGCTCTGAAACGTGTGAGGGGTGTGCCGGACTTGCCATGCGGAGGGCAGAGGCTGGGATGGGAGGAGGAAGGGGGGGCGGAACGGGAGGAAGGAAGGAAGGACAGAGTGGAGGCTGGGCCCTGCATCTTCACAACGAGGACCCAACACAACGGGATGGTTAGGAACATACCGAAGCCTCTGCGAGCGTATCGACCCTGGCTCCGACATCAATACTGACGGGGGCCACTTCGCGGCGGCGCGCGCTGCCCTGAGGGGGAGCTGCTTGGAGGCGGCCAGCCTGAACCTGCCAGAGGGCGCCGTCAAGCAGAAGGACTAGTCGGCCCTGATTGATGACGCGCTCAAGGCCACGCTCATGGCGACGGCAGCGGCGGAAGGTTCCTCTCCTTGGTCTCGCTGCCAGGGGCTGGGGCTTGGCTGACAGCCCCCCCCGTCGACGCGGGAGGGAAATCGAACGGGCGCTGTTCAAGCTCGCCCGTAGGAGGCGTTTGCGGCTGCGCGTGGCGCCAGCGGACGTTTGCTGCCCATGCTGTGGAGAGGTGCTCGATTCCTTTGGAGATCACGTATTCGCGTGGTGCTGCAGGAGGGACCGCACCGTGCGGCACAGTGCCGTTCGAGACGCGGTTTTCGAAGACGCCTACCTGGCAGGGGAGCGCGGCGGTGCGAGAGAAGGCGGGCCTGTTGCGGGCCAGGCCCGCCGAAGACGGCCTTGGCCTCACGGAGTGCCTGCGCAGGCCTGCGGTCATCTGGCTGCCGCGTGTCCTGGGTGCCTCAGGCGAGGCTCTCCGCTTCGCGCGCACTTCGGAGGCTCCGCGGCGACCTCCTGGAGACGTCTGCCGTAGACGGCGGGGCGGTCTTCCCAGCGTGCGAGCACTTCAAGCGCTCGTTCAAGCACACGGGCAAGGAGTGCTCGACCGCCGGACTCAAGTTCACGCCCATGCTCTTGGAGTCTCATGGTGGTGGCTGGAGCCCCTGGCCTGCGGCGTCCCCGACAGGTTCGCGAAGGCCCAGGCGGTGGCATGGCATACCGGGGACAGGCGCCGGCACCTCACTCCGGATGGCCCAGCGCAGATCGCGCACCCTGCAAAAGGGAGAACGCGCGGGCGGTCCTGAGGAGGCTGGTGCCTCCGACCACACCTCCTGGTCATCAGTGCATTGGGGGGCGCCCGAGCTGGAGGGCGTGGTGCCAGCACGTGGGTGTGTTCTGCGCTGCGCGTGCCCTGTTCTGGGGAAGGGGAAGGGGGAGGAGGAGGAGGAGGAGGAGGAGGAGGAGGAGAGGAGGAGGAGGAGGAGGAGGAGGGGGGGAGGTGGAGAGGGAGGAGCAGGAGGAGCAGGAGGAGGAGGAGGAGGAGGAGGAGGAGGAGGAGAGGACATTTTTCCAGATGCGCTGGCGCTCTGGCGCACCCCTCGGCCCCCGCCTCCGTTCTTCCTGCCTCGGCACGGCTCTCTCCGCTCCTCCTCCTCCGCTCCTCGGCTCCCTCTCCCTCCCCGCCTCCCCTCTCCCCCTCCTCCTTCTTCTCCTCCTCCCTCCTCCCTCCTCCTCCTCCTCCTCCTCCTCCTCCTCTCCTCCTCCCCCTCCTCCTCCTCCTCCTCCCCTCCTCCTCCTCCTCCTCCTCCTCCTCCTCCTCCTCCTCCTCCTCCTCCTCTCCCTCTCCGTGGCTTTCCCTTGGTGCTCCCTTGCCCTCGTTCGCTGCGCGCTCTCCGTCCCTCTGCCCTCCGCTTGGGCCCCCCTCTCCCCGTCCCCCGCCCCTCCGTCTGCCGGCCCGGTCTGTCCTTTCCCGTCGCCCTCCCTCCCTCTCCCCCTCCCTTACTCGCTCCCCCGCTCCTCGCTCGCTTGCTCGCTTTCGCCCCCGCCTGCCCCGCTTTTCTTTGCCGGCCCGTCCCTTGGTCCGTGTCAGAGTCCCGGTGGCCCGGGCTGCCGCGCAGGCGAAACGCCGAGCGCGGGACGAACCCGCGCCCAGACGTGCACGAGGCCATGGTTTGAAGGGGCCCCAGGACACAGAAATGAATACACACAAATAAAATGATTCCCCTATATTTTCCTACATTTTCTGGGTTTTTGTCTTCCCCCCCACTCCCCATGTTTTCCCATATTTTCGGGGGAATCGACGATTCATTGTGTCTGTGTTTTTGTTTTCCCTCCTGAGGTTGAGCATGTGGAAGAGTGCCCTTCTTGTCTGCTCAATGCTTTTGAGGCCCGGGCCCCCCTTCCGTGACGGCTCGGGCGGGGCAGGGCGTGGCGCTCCTCTGTCGGAAAGCTCGTCGCGCACCGCGGCCAGCTCCTGCCTCGCCTCGGCCGCCCGCCGTCGTCGCTGGTGGTCGAGGGACTGTCGTCCCGCCTCCCGCCTCCCTTCCGCCCCGTCTCCTCCCTCAAACTTTCCTCATCCCAACTTCCTCAAAACCTTGTCCTCCCGCCTCCCGGCTCCTGCCTACCCTCCACCCCGTCCCTCCCCCTCGTCCCTCGGCTTCTTTCCCGCGTCCATCGGCCCCCGTCCACGGCCCCCACGCCCTCATCCACGCATCCCTCATCCACCCTGCGTGCCGTCTTTAAAGTTCCTCACCCAGCTGCTGTTCCTCCTCCAACTTCCTCGTCCCCTCGTCATGCGTCCATGCTCCATCCCTCTCTCTCCCTCTATTTTTCTATCCGCCCTCACCTCCCCCTTCCCTCCTCCCGGCCTCGTTCCTTTCTTCTCCCGCCTGTTCCCTTCCTCTTCCGTTCTGCATGCTCCATCGTCCTTCCTCCGTCCCATAAACATGTTGGCATTGTGGCATGTAGCCATATCCCCTCTCATATATTTTCGCTACCCCGGTACACCCCCCCCGAAATCGGACCCCCCGAATCCCGGGCCCCGGGGACCCTCTGTCCCCCCGGATCTGTGGCCCCGGAAACCTCTTGGACGCCCCTGCAGGGCCCCCCAAGCGTTTCAGAGCTCCTGGAAGCCCTTGCTGGGCCTAGGCAACGGGTCCCAAATCGGTCAGGCGGGCGGCCGAACGCCCCCCCGAGGACCCCAAGAGGCCTAAGACACCCACCAGTCGCCCGAAGATGACCCCAAGAAGACCCTCAAAAGGCTCCCAAACGAAGAGAAAAAGCAGTGATTTTCCAATGTTTTTGCATGATTTGGGGAATGCCCTGTTCTTCGCTCTTTTGGGCGTTCGTGACCGCCTGGGAGGCTCGAACATCGCCCCAAAACCATCCGAAAGGGCTTCCAGGCAGTCCAAGAGAGCCCCAAGACGGCACGACAGGGTTCCAAGATGGCCGAAGAGCCCCGTAACGGCCCAATATGGCCCCAAGACACCCTCCGAAGCAATTCAAATCGTGACCCGGTCGTTCAGGGAGACTGCGGTTGGAGACAGGGTGGCCCGAGGAAGCCCCCAGAGGCCTCCAGAAAACGCCCAGGAGGCCTCCAGAAAGCCTTACGAAAGCGTGAACAATTTCCGTGAGGCCCCCAGAGGCTCTCCAAAGAGGAGCCTCCGCAAAAATTGCCGAGGAGGATGGGGAAGAATTCGCAGGGTAGGGCGAGAACAATAAAGAATCATGGATGAATGCTAATGGAAGTGCTAGTCTAACGGCGATGCCAGAAAACGCAACAGTGAATTATCGCTAAATTCAGTTTGACCTTCCTGCCATTCTGCCTGCATGCCAAACTTCAAGGACCAAGGTGCATGGCGCGAAGCGCCAATGCAGTCTTGTATATTTAGATACACATAAGCAGGCACGACATGCAATTTAGCGATATCCAGTTGGCCATCCCATCGAGTTGGTTCCATCCTGCACATCCAAACACCACAGCTTCGACGCATGCCCTCTCAACGTGGATGCTTTACCATAATTGCAGAATTCGCGGCAACACAGCGACGCGGCGCACATCGCGAGCAAAACGTCGGAACGTCACCTCACTTCGCCGGCACGCATTTGTTGTTCTGAAAGTGGCGCTCCAGCTTTTGCGGGACGCGTCTGTTCTGTTCGCCCAGTCGGATCACGCCCGTCACAACGATGCACCAAAATCTTTGCTCTTCGTCTCAGCATGGACATCCTGTCGCCCATGCTGCAACATGTGTGGCAAGAACGGGGAGCGGCGCACATTCCACGCGAGGGGCCGCGCTTCATTCGCGGCAATGCTCGCGGCCTCCGGCGGTGCTCCGCGGCCGACCCCTGCTGCTGGCGCGGCGATGGCGCCCCTTGCCTCCTCGCGTCGCGCCCCGAACCTTCTTCGCCCTCCAGGTCGCCAATCGCTCGCCGCGCTGGGTGTCGCGTCGTCGGCCGGCCCAGACAGGCGGCCCATTCGCCTCGGCGCCGCGGTGATTTTTCGAGAGAGCCGAGCTCCCTCTCGGGCGCAGCGCACACTTTTTTCGCACGCAGCTTAAAACTTCGTCGACGCGCGCGCGGACGAACACGTGGCCCTCGCCCGGGCGCCCCCCCGCAGAGTTCGCCTGACAGCGGCGTGCCGGCCTCGACGCGGTGCACGTTGCTCTGACTCGCCAACTTCTCCCGGGGGCCCTCGCGAAGTGGCGACTCGTCGCCCTCGCCCAAACTCCGTGCGCAGCTCGCTCGGAGGTGGCGTTCCAGCGCGGGCGCGGCGCATGCTTCGTGGCCCTCGCGCCCAGGCCAGACTGGCCGGCCCTCAGGGAGCGACTGCGGTCTGCGGTCCGCATCCTCACGCACTCAAGAGACGAAACCCGCACTCACACCGTGCCCTCGGCTCGCCCTCACCGCCGCCTCCAGCTGCTCACAATCTTGCCGCATGCCTTCTTGGCGGTTTTCCTTCACCACCGGCAGCTCTCCCTGCACCTCCCTCCCTGCTCCTCTCCCCCTCCTTCCCCGCCGCGGGGCCCGCCTCCAGGAGCGCGACGCTGGTGCGGGCCGCCAACTCCTCCAGGGCCGCCTGCCCGTCCACGGCCTCCGCCTCCAGGCGCTCGGCAGCCCGCGAGCTGCCAGCGCGAGCATGGGAAGGGCTCGGGGAACGGTCGGTTGGGAGATGACACGCGAGAGGGCACAAGACTCTTCCAAGGGCCTCATTGCCATAGGAATGTAGAAGGCATGGGGCGCGAAACACAGGACACAAGGGTATCCTCGACTTGGCAGGGTCGACCCAGTCATCAACCTCGACTGTATGCGCCAAGTCGTCTGGTGGGCTAGGGAGCTCGGTGTATAGACGCTCCAACTTCCCAACCTGTCGGATGCTTGGGCGTCTATACGCTGAACTCACTCGCCGGGACGCTCCGCAACTTCTCGGGGATGGGCAGACCTCCCTTTAGTAAAACGTGGTTTAGTGAAAACGACCTCGGACCCAAACCTGGCGGGCGCAAGCCTGGAAAACAACGGCCGCGGCGCCCTCTCGAGAACCGAAAACGGACAATTCACCTAATCGACGTGTCAGGGTAGGAGGTCTGTCCACCCCCGAGCTTCCTTCTCCTCAAACAGCGCTTGCGCTCAGGGGTTATCGCTTCCTTTCCAAGGAGCTGGGCCTGTGCGCAGCTGCCCCGATCCCGTCCGTCGCCGTTCCATGTGTCTGGATTTAAACAAAAAAAACCGTTTGCGGGCTCGGCGGCCCCAATCCCGTCCGTCGCCGCACCACATGGCTTTTACACCACATAGCTCACGCCACATAGCTGACACGACTCAGCTTACATCGCATTGTTCACCACATAGCTCACGCCACATAGCTGACACGACTCAGCTTACATCGCATTGTTTGTCCCACGTAGCTTACACCACACAGCTTGCACCACGCATGCTGGCCAGCATAGCTAGCACCACATAGCCTGCACCACATAGATTGCACGATATAGCTTACACCACGTATCTGTCACCACATAGCTTGCGCCACATAGCTTGCACCGAGTAGATTGCACCACATAGCTTACACCACATAGCTTGCACAGCACTGCTTGTACCACGTAGCTTGCACCAAAGCTTACACCACTTAGCTTACGTCACCGAGCTTGCACATCCACAGTGAACTAGCTTACTGCTTGGGGACTGCGCTGGCCAACACTCCTTGTACCACATTCAGGGGATCCCGTGTGCCACTATTGATCTTACGTGCCAGTGCGGTCGGGATGACCCGAGCAGAACTGTAAACTCGAGCGGCGGTGGACAGGCAACCGCCGACCCCGCGAGAGCAAGGGAGACCCGAAGAGCAAGAGGCGAGAAGGCGAGCAGAAGGAGGAAGGAGACGGGAAGGGCCGAAGAGCCAGGAGAAGGCAGCTGTACACCACCACCGTGCCAAGGCAGGGCCATCCTGGGCCCCAGGATGGTGTACACGCCCTCGTGTATGGACCCCCCTGGCCTCGGCCAGGAGAGCATATACACCATCCTGGGCCCTGCCTTGGCACGGTGGTGGTGTACAGATGCCTTCGTCGGACGCAGAGCCAGGAGGGGGGACATCACACCGCTCAGGGAACTCGGCCTGCCGACACTCCGCCTGGGCGCTCTGCAGCTTCTGCGGGCTGCCGGCGCGAGCAAGAGGGGGGCCCTCCCCTCGCCTCGCCTCCCCACCCGGCCCTGGCCATCGCTCGGACGTCCATTTCCTGTGAGTTTTTTTTCGGTTTCGCGCGTGGCTTTTTCGCCAAATGATCGAGGATGCTCCTCGATGGCCCCCGCCGAAGGAAAAATGCACACGTCCGAGCGATGCCAAGGGCCATGCCCTCGCGCCTTGGCAGCATCACGGCGGAAGGCCCGTGGCCGCTGTCGGCCTCCGCGGGGGGTCCTCGACGGGCCCTGGGGCCGTTGACAAAACGGCTCGGGCTGAAGCACCGGCCCCCGGGGAGCGGGCCGGGGCTTCCGGGAGCCCCTGATTGAAGAAGCGGGCCCACCAGACATCAGATGTCTGGGCCGTTTCTCGCTCCTCCGTTCGCTCCTGGCTCCTCCCTCCCGCCCCTGGGGGCCACCTCCCTCCCTACCTGCCCGCCCATCCCTGACCTGACTTAGGGGGCAACTCATGGGAGGTCTTCGCCGGAACGATCAAAAGCTGGTCAGCCCGAGTTGTAAAGGCTACTACATGGACTTGGGCCAAATTTGGCCCAGGACTGAGCCGGACTGAGCGGGACTAGGCCAGATTAGTTATGCTGGATTTCGACCCAGGATGTACCAGCGCCGCTGATGGTCCCAGGAGTTACATCCTGACTTCCGCACTGGACGCTTTCTCAACCCAGTCCTCCCAGGGTGCACCTCCAGGTCCAGGGAGGTCACTTTCGCATCCCTGGCCGCAGTCCGCCCAGGAGTCCCCGAGTGCGGAGGTCAGGATTCGCAGGCGAGATTGCGTACTGAAGACTTGTCCTCCCAGAATGCACTTCCTCGGAGGTCGCTTTTGCATCCCAGGCCAAAGTCCGCCCAGCAGTCCCCCAGTGCGGAAGTCGGGAATCGCAGATGAGGAGAAGGAGAAGGAGAAGGAGGAGGAGGAGGAGGAGGAGGAGGAGGAGGAGGAACATGCAGAAAAGCAGGAGATGCTCGACCAGGCGAGTTGAGTTGGTGTAGTTCGTTTCGTTCTCGTTCGGCGCTCATGGATGGCCATGTTCTCTCTGCAGTGTCTCGAGGGAGGAGGAGGAGGAGGAGGAGGAGGAGGAGGAGGAGGAGGAGGAGGAGGAGGAGGAGGAGGAGGAGGAGGAGGAGGAGGAGAAGGAGTTGCAGGCAGGACGAGGCGACAGCAGGCAGGACCAGGCAGGAGGAGGAGGAGGAGGAAGAGGCCTCCTGCCGGCCGTCTCCTCCCGCGCCGCCCCCACGGACTTGCGCCCAGGACCACGAAAATCCAGGCCGGAACGCACCGCTGCGTCCTGGCGAGCGTTTTCGTATTCGGCGCTTCGACACTGGGCGGAAAGAGGAGAGAGGGGGGGGTCTGGCTCCAGAGCCCTGCTTCTGCTGCGACGGCTTGCAGCCGTGCGTTTTCTCTGCACGGGGGAGGCTTCGCCTGCTGGCGACAGGTGCCAAGAGCCAAAAACAAACAAGAGACCTACTCCATGGGGGAGGAGAGGGGGGGTGTGCGAGGGCCCGCGCCGATCGGCGAAACCATGCATCAGCACACGATCACCTGGGAGCCTGGGCGGCCGCCCTGGGCGGCCGCCCTGGGGCCCAGAACGGCAGCGGGGGAGGAGGAGGAGGAGGAGGAGGAGGAGGAGGAGGAGGAGGAGGAGGAGGAGGAGGAGGAGGAGGAGGAGGAGGAGGTGGAGGAGGAGGGGGAGGAGGGGGAGGAGGGGGAGGAGCCGCTCTCTTCTGCACGGAGCGCCTCCGCCTGACGTCGCGGGCCTATAATTAGGGCCCCCCGCGGGCCGACCCCTGCAACGCCGCGGAGAGAGCCGCGGCCCGGCGCTCGGGCCGTGCCCTTCGGCGGCGCCGCGCCGCTTCGCGGCGCCGGCTCGCCGCGGCTCGCTCCTCGGCCGCCGCCCTGTGTGGGGCCCTGGGACACACAAATCACAGGATGCCCCATAGTTTCCCATATTTTCTGGGGTTTTTGCCTTCCCCCCCCCAGTTCTCAGATGTTCCCATATCTTCTGGGGGATCGACGATTAGTTGTGTCTGCGTGTGTGTTTTTTTCCCTCCTGAAAGAAATAAGTCCAGATGTGCAGATCTCCACAGGGTCTGCCTGCTCCCAGACCCATCATGGAAGAGGCGGGTCCCTCGCCGTCCGTGGGCCTTGGGGGAGGAGGACGAAGAGGAGGAGGAGGAGGAGGCGGTAGAGTCCGTAGCCATTTTGGCTCAAGCCTGCCTGGGCGCGTGGCAGGAGGAGCGCGCCGTGCCTCTCCTTGTAGAGCCCTGTCATCTCGGCAGGCACAGAGAGCGACTCAGTCTCTTTCCCCCTGCGCGCGCGCGGATCATGGCTACGGGGGGCGGCCGCACCAGCATCTGGCTGCCCGGACCACTCCGTGCCGACGAGGCGGCCGCCGCAGGGCCGTCTGCGGCTCGGCGCGCGGCCCGAGCGCGTGCCCGTCTGGCCTGCGAGGCGGCCCTCCGCAGGGCCCTCGGCAGCAACGACCACGCGCCGGGGTCCTGGCGGGACCGCGAGGACGCCTCGCGACCAGCGCTCCAGGCCCTTGCATCTCGCAGAAGGGTGCCAGGCGCCGCGCGTCGGAGGCGCAACGCGGCATGGCACGCCGCCTACGCCCCGGAGGGAGGCTTCACGCACGCCAACCAGGCTGCGCTTGCCAAGGCGGCGGCGGGCCCCCGCCTCGGACGGCCGAGCCTCCCTGGGGCCAACTACAAGTACATCGTCGTGGAGGTACCATCGGGCTGCTGGACCGCCTCGCCGCCGACACCTCTGAGTGGAGCCGCCGCCGAGGCCGCCCATCACGGCGCGCGGAGCGCGCCTGGCGTCGCCTACCCGACGGACGCCAACCTCTCCCAGGTGGCGGAGCGGGCGCTCCGCGCGGCCGTCGCGCGCCGGAGCCGGGACTACGAGGACGACGGCTACGACGGCTACGACGGCTACAACCACGGCGACCCCGACGGCTACGACCATGGGGACCCAGACCAGTCCGAGGATGCGGAGGAGTCGCCCTTCGTGGAGGCGTTCGGGATGACGGAGGACGGCTACCACGACAACGGCGGCTACGATTCCACCGACGAGCGCGGCTACGTCGGCAACAGCGACCTCCGCTCCTACGACGGCTAGCGGCCGAGCCTCCGCCCCCCGCCCAGCAAGGAGGAGATGGAGGACGAAATGCGGAGAGCACGATCGGCCACTGAGAAGATAGAGTACGATTCCGACGCGGACCCAGAGGACCACGAGAGCTACGACGGCTACGACTACGGCGGCTACGACGGCTACGACAGCGAGACCCACCAGGCGCTGCACCGCACGAACAGGGAGCTTGATGGGGAGAGCGCGGTCGACAGCTTCGTCATACCAAGTACCCGCAGTGGATCGGCCTCACGGCGGGATTGGCCCCCCCAAAAGGGCTCCCCGAGCTACGACGGCTACGACTACGGTGAACACGACGGCTACGACAGCAAGACCCACCTTGCGCTGCACGGCACGAACAGGGAGCTTTGTGGGGAGAACGCGCTCGACAGCGTCGCCATGCCAAGTACCATCAGTGGATCAGCTTCACGGTGGGATTGGGCCCCCCAAAACGGCCCCCCGCCGTTCGAGACCAACGAGACGAGCGAGCTGAAGGCGCTGCACGGCACGAACAGGGAACTGGACGGGGAGAAGGTAACCGACAGCTTCGTCATACCAAGTAGCTGCAGTGGATCGGCCTCACGGCGGGACTGGCCCCCCCCAAACGGGCCCCCACAAAACGATATGAACAACGAGAGCGACCCCGTCGAGCCGTCCCCCAAAGCGAAGGCCGCGATGGACTGGGCCAGGCGCCAGCGGGCGCACCAGCACCACATCGCGTGCGAAGGAGTTGACATCAATCGCATCTTCGACCAGGCGAAGCACCACATCCAGTTCATAGAGCGGGAAACGGGAGTGAGAGTTTTCCGCAGCGCGGCTGCGGCCGTACCCACGATATCCATCTACGCATCAGACAAGGTCGACGCCGCCCGCTTCCAAGAGGCAGTGCACATGATGAAAGACCTCTTGAGCTACCTCCTTGACGAGGACAGCGCGCACGAGGCCTCCGAGCCGAGCGACCAGGACCTTCTGTCCGACTCCTATGGCGACGAGGGTGCGCCCGAGGAGAGCAAGCGGAGCAGCGGCGACGACTCCCCCAAGCCCCACAAGAAGGTGCGCTTCTGCTTTCACGAGGATGTGGATGGCCACTTCGAGGCGGAGAGGCGCCCGGGATCGTGAAGAACTCGTTCGGCGCCCCCCTGGAGGTGATCATCTGAACGGGCACGTCTCTCGCGAGCTGAGACATAGGCCCGATATCGAAAGGATCGAAAAGGAGGAGGTGGAGGCGGAGGCGGAGGAGGAGGAGGAGGAGGCGGAGGCGGAGGCGGAGAAGGAGAAGGAGGAGGAGGAGGAGGAGGAGGAGGCCAGGGGCCCGCCGCGGGGCCCGCCGGGGGCGGCAGAGACGCGGCTCGGGTTGCAGAGCTGGCCCTGGGGAAGGCCCTGCTGGGGCAGTGGCAGCAGGCGGCGGCGCTGCTCGGCGAGACGCGGGAGGCCAAAGCCACATTGGGCTCCCAGTGGGTCATTGAGCTCCAACGTGTCGCTGAGCAGCTCGGGGAACGAACGATGGCATAAATAGAACAACTGGCGGCGGCGCTGCTCAGCGAGACGTGGGAGGCCAAGGTCACACTGGACTCCCAGCGTGGCATTGAACTCCCACGTGTCGCTGAGCAGCTAGGGGAACGACCGATGGCATAAATAGAACAACTGGGAGCTCTGTGCGAATTTCTCGGAGCGGCGCTGGGGACCCCTGGCGGCGCCTCCGGCGCCGCCCCTGGCGCGCTCCGCGCGCCAAGGAGGGGGGTCCAACGCCGATCCGAGAAATCCGCGCGGACTTCAGAAATGTTATGTTCATGCCATTCTTTGTTTCCCTAGTAGCGACACCGCTTGAAACAGACGTCATCATTTATGACGCTGGGAGCAGCGCTTGCGTTCCACAATTCGCTGAGTCATAGCTGATGGGGTCTGCTCCACGGTGGGGCTGGCGTCATCAGTTAAAACGCTGGGGCCGGCGCTTGCGTGGCAGGCGGGCAATGAAAGCACGCTCGGTCCTTGCTCCACGCGGTGAAGGCAGTGAGGGTGGTGGGGTGTGGGACCCGTTTCCCCCAGAACCCCCCTGCCCTTCACGGCGATCTGCCCCTCCCCCCTCCAAGTTCTCTTTCCTTCCTCACTCCGAAGAGGAGAAACTGCGGAATTTCGAATAGCAGATGCAGCAGACACGATGCCGCCTTGATCGAGGTTGCGCTGACGATCTGCATTGGCAGAATCGCGTCAGCTGCAGAAGCTGGCATTACGCGGGCTAGCTGGAAGCTGGTGTGCGAGGTCGGTGCGCGAGTGGCGCTGGATCCAGGAAGCGCGTAGGCATGGAGCGACGATTGACTCCAATGCTCCGGGACGAAGCAGCCCACACGAGGCAGCGCGGCTGAAACTCGCGCACGCCGTATGCCAACTTGAAGGTCTTGAACGAAAACATTGTATATTCAGGGCGCGGTGTTCGCCGCTAAGGCCGAACCGCATGGTTTCATTAAGTACGTCGGGGGCGCAACGTTGCAATGGAGCTACGGTGCGATGGAGCTACTCTCCAAGGCTAACACCGGAACTGCTGCACGCTATTGAATATAAGCAGCTCGATGAGGCTATCCGTGGAACTCGCGGAGATGATGGTCGGGGAGTGTCGCATAGCAGACTGGGGTATATCAGCAACGCATTCGTGGCCGAAGAGCCATGCACTTGAGAAAACGACTTCACATTGCCCGGGCAGAAAGCGGAGAAATTAGTAGAAGTGTTCACATGTGGCCCGCCGCAATAATCCAGAGTCGTAATACGATCAAACATGTTGTAATCTGTCTTGGGGGTGCATACTTTACTTCCGCAGCCTTCCGCAGGCTTCCGCCACTGGAAACGCCCTTGTTTTGCTTTCTGCTAGACAGCGCCGCGCCCACTTATATTCGGCGGGGCGCTGCCGGATTCCGACCACGAATGTGCTAGCGCCGACGCTGAATTCACCCTCCTTGGAGTTCTAATCGAATCACCCTTTGTATAATTTGTTCCATCTGCGGCCCCAGGTGGTCTCGACCTCCATGGCCCTGGAGCCCAAAAACGGCCGAGAGCAAGGAAAAGCGCCAGGACTGAACCAATCTGTTCTTCGGACGTCAGGACGTCTGAGTGGGAGTCGGTGCCCCCCTTCCCTCCCCCTTGGCATATGGGAACACAGAACGACACAAATACAAAACTCTGAGGTCCGCGCGGATTCCTCGGATCGGCGCTGGGGGCCCCAGGCGGCCGCGCGCCAGGGAGGGAGGTGCAGCGCCGACCCGAGAGATCCGCGCGGACCTCCGAGTTGTTATGTTCATGTAAGACGGAGCCAGGACGAAGATAACATCAAGTAAGGATAAGCCCGCAATCTCTGAGATCTGGCGGCTCTGGAGGATGTCTCGGGTGCTGCGGCCTCCTCAGAGCGATCCCGAGCGCTCTCAGAGTGTTCCGGAAAGCTCTGGGAAGGTTTTCTCTTCGTCCCGGCCCCGCCCGGCTATGTCATTGTCCGTTCCCCTACAGTAATCCACTCCTCCTCGTCAGCGCCCCCGAGACAGGCCCGGGGGGGGGGGCCTGGCCGCCACCGGAGCCCGCCGGCATCGGCGGGGGCAAGGCCTCCCTGTCAAGCTCGAGGTTGCCCAATCTGCGCAGGACCTGGTGGCCACGCGCTGGCCGGCCCAGGAGCAGGGAAGCAAGCAACAGCGCGTGGAGTCCTGGGTGCACAGCGGTGACGATGTCCGCATCCGCGCCCTCGCGGTCTGGATTCGGGGGCGCGATCCCGCGGATACTCCCTCGCACTTGAGAAAGCGTGCGATCAGCGCAACTTCCGAACCGGAGGCCGAACAAACGGGGTTTGAGCAGATGAGGCCAGAGGATCGCGCCCAAGCGCCTATGCATCGCCGATGTTTCATCGGCGACGTCTGCGATGCACTGGCGACGTCGGCGTGGAAAAAATCGGGCTCCACATTGAGCTTCATCGCTGATGCATCGGCGATGCGGCCCGATCTTCCGACCGCATCTGCTCTGGAGCCATTGTGCAGGCATGGACGAACTTTATTCGCTGATGCCGAGCCGAGGTAAAGCGAAGGACGGAGGCAGAGATCGCGCAGGAAGCGTCCCTTCGATTCTGGACCCTCTGAGGGCACATGTCGGGCCCCCTGACGTCCATGATCGATCTGGCGCGAAAAACTGGCCAAGGTGGACCCGGGAAGGGTCTGGGACCGATTTCAAGCGGCTTGCGCTGAGAAGGACGCGGGGAGGCGGTTCGAGGATCGAAGGGGTTCGAAGACCGTGGCGAAGTTTTTCTGGCGTGCTTGGCTTGGGCCACGCGCCAAGCCGGTCACTGGGAAGACGCAGACGTCGGCGGCTCGAGTAAATCGAGGCCCCTGTCCAGCGACGACCTGGGATAGGTCTCTGGGGGTTAGTAAATCGAGGCGACCACTTGTTTGTCATCTTGGGCGCCTTTCAGGGGATGGTCTCGGGGCCCCTGTCCGGCGACGACCTGGGATAGGTCTCTGGGGGCTAGTCGGCTAGTCTTTCACGCGGAAGCCGCTGGATGTCTGAGGACGGGGGGGCGGGCTGACCTTACCTCAATCCCGCACCTACGAGCGGGAGGGCGAAAAGAAATGAGGGGGATGATGAGACAGAGGAGGAGGTGGGAGGTCAGGAGGGGGAGGTCAGGAGGAGAAGGAGGCGGAGGAGGACGAGAAACTACGTACAACAAAAAACGATATATAGAGCGGATGCCATCTCCGCGACGGAAGCTGAGGGGTAAGTGAAACGGAGGAGGCGCCGCAACCACGCCTGCGCAAGGAGACCGCGCGGGCGGCCTTCACGCTTGCGGACGCCATGACAATGGACACCCTGACAAACCTATCATTATTGAATGAAACATCCGTTTAGAATGCTTGGGGAAGATATTCCCAACATGTTTTGAGCATGTGTTGCATGTTCAGCACATGTCTTAAACATGATTTTAGACATCTGGGTATTCTTCGGCAACACGCTTCCTCTCCACTGGTCACCGTCCACAAAGTTACGCGCTACCCAGGCGCAGTCTCTGGAGGCTCGGGACGGCCGCGGCCTGCCCGGCCGCGGCCACGGCCGCGGCCACGGCGGCCCCATGCGGCGGCCAACGCCGGGCGGTGAGCAGCCGCCCCGCCCGCGCGCCCCCCCCGTAGGACGGGAACGGTGTCATGGTAGGAGTGGCTCGGGATGCGCTCCAGGAGTTTCAAGAGGCATCTGGCGGTGCAGCTTTTGCAGAACTCTTAGAAATATGGAGAAACCAAACAGCATCATCATCAGGCACATCATCATCATCATCATCATCATCATCATCATCATCATCATCATCATCATCATCATCATCATCATCATCATCATCACCAGCATCATCATCATCATCATCATCACCATCACCATCATCACCAGCACCAGCACCATCATCATCAAGTACAACAGCAACACCATCGCCATCATCAAAATCATCAACGCCACCATCACCATTCGCATCATCATCTCCGCCATCATCATCAGCAGCATCACCATCATCATCATCAGCATCACCATCATCAGCACCATCGTCGTCATCATCATCGCAGTCGTTATCATCGTCATCAGCATCATCATCTTCTCCGTCGTCACCACCATCTTCATGACTTCTTGCTCCTCCTCCCCGCCCATCTTGGCTGGGCAGCATGGGGGCCCCCTCGCCCGAAGGGGGGGGGGGGGGCGCGCACCCGAAAGGGCGGCCGCCGACGGGGCCGCAACGCGGCGGGCCCCTTTCCCCGCAGGGGCGGCGGCGGCGGGCGGGCTCACGCGGGGCGGGAGGCGCGGCGCAAGGGTCCCTGCTGACCACGCCGCGCGAAAACACGGACCCGGGCCAGGGGCAAGCCCGGGCCAGAGTCAGGCCTCTGCAGATCCTGCAGGATCCCGCGCGCTGGCCAGGGCCAGTGCACCACCCCTGGCTCTGCAGGCTCCTGCGAGAGCCCGGCGCTCTGGCGGACCCCCGTTGGCACTGCCCCCCCCCGTCCCAAGGCTCCCGACGAGCCACGCGGCAGCTCGTCCCGGCAAACCCTGGAAGAACCCCCCGCCCCGACGATCCCCCCCCTGGCGAAACCGACGTCCACCCCCATTCCGACTGCTCCGTTTGGTCGGTCTCGCCGCCGTTGTGTTCGTAGCTTCGTCGCGGCTGGCTCTGCTCTACCGGCCCCTGGAGCCCGTCTGCTTGCCGTTGCTTGCCTTTATGTCGTCCGATGGCGCCCGATACCATTACCGACGTGGAGCCGAGCAGAATCACCGGAATAGCCACGAGCCAGGCCGCCGAGTCGAACCCTGCTCATCCTCTGATGCCTCCTCCTCCGCCTCCGAGTGTAAGCCCCGGGGGCCGTCGAGCTTCCCAGGCCACGACCCAGACTCCGAGCGGGCCGTCGGGCGCAGAATCTGTCGAAGCCGATGCCCGGGAAGCCCGCGCCCTCAAGGCACAGGGGTTGGGACATCACCCTGTGTGTTTCGCCCCACTTTTGTTCTCTGCAGGCGTTGCGCTTCCTACGCCCAGTGCGAGCGGGCGAACCTTGTGAAGGAGGCTGCCAGCCCGCTCGAGCTCGGACGGCGAAGGGTCGACTGACGCGTCTGCGGGAGGGTCGGCGTCTGTCAACGGGAGAGCCCTTGCAAGTTCAGACATGCACGGCGGGAAGGCGTCTTGCGTTTGGACGCCCGAAATGGGTACCGAAAACATGGGTACGATGACCAACAGCAAATATTGTCCCAAAACAACAGCGGCCGCTGTTGGGCAGGCGGCCTTCTGTCTCGAATGGACTCAGGCCGCGGCGGCGCGGACAGCGAGTCTGGTTCAAAATGAACAGGAAATGCTGTTGGGCATTGTACCCACTCTTTCCGTGCCCATGTCCGGCGTCCAGAAAGGCCGTCTTGCGTGGCATTCTACTTTCCATTTGCGTGAGTCCTACGTTCGGGGATGGACAGACCCCCCTTTAGCAAAACGTGGTTCAGCGAAAACGACCCGAGGCCCAAACCTGGCGGGGGCACAAGCCTGGAAAACGACGGCCACGGCGCCCCCTCGAGAACCGAACACGGACAATTCACTCATCGACGTGTCCCTGTTGGGGGCTCTGCCCACCCCCGTTCCCAGATCCCCGACGTCATGATTTTTTCATGACGTCGACCCCCAGAGATCTCGACCCATTCCCCGGGACCGGTTTTTCATCCTGAGTCGTTTTTTGACGGACCCGAGGGCCGGTTAGGGCCTCCAAAGGCCGAAAATTAGGAAAAACCTCCCGTCATGATTTTTTCATTACCCGAGGGGGTCTGGGTTACGTGGCACCATCCTGCACGCACCCGCTCCTGCTGCCTTCGACCGGGGCACCCTGCCCGCCTGCCCACCCGCCCGC
This sequence comes from Prorocentrum cordatum, assembly GCA_963575745.1. Classification (NCBI taxonomy): domain Eukaryota; class Dinophyceae; order Prorocentrales; family Prorocentraceae; genus Prorocentrum; species Prorocentrum cordatum. The sequence goes on along the minus strand of CAUYUJ010015183.1, from coordinate 942,426 downwards.
TGCACACCGCGGGCCTCCCGCCTGCGCGTGCGCAGGCGGGAGGCCGGCGTGCCCATGTCGGGCGTCCAGAAAGGCCGTCTTGCGTGGCCTGCTGCTTTCCCTTGGCGTGATGCCCTGCGTGGCACCCTCCGGCACGCACCCGCTCCTGCTGCCTTCGACCGGGCGCCCTTCCCCCGCCTGCCCGCCCGCCCCGCTGCACACCGCACGGCCCCGGCCTCCCGCCTGCGCGTGCGCCGTCGCCCGTCCGTCTCGCTCCTCCTCTCTGAAGGGCCCCCAGGACACGCAAATAAATACACACAAATAAACATATTCCCCATATTTTCTTATATTTTCTGGGTTTCTGTCTTCCCCCCCACTTCCCATATTTTCGCATATTTTCTGAGGAATCGAAGAGTACTTGTGTCTGTGTGTTTCTTTTCCTCCTGACTCTCGCCTCCCCCCGCCCGGCAGCGCAGCCTCCCCAGAGCCCGGCGTGGCGGCGCGCGCGCGGGAGCCCAGCCACCCCCGCGATCCGAGGTGCCCTTTTTCTGACGTGGGCCGTCTTAGTTGGGCGTTCCTGCGTCCGCGATGGGCGCCCTGGGAGAGGAGGACGAGGCGGGAGGCAGAGGACTAGGGGTCAGGTCGGGCACGTCCTCATCCAGGGGCATTTTGGGTGAAACATGCAAGCCAGGCAACAACTATCGTCAAACATAGGGGGGGGACAAAAAGTCCCCAGGCTAGTTTCTGACTGGTTGCTTTATTCAAAGATTCCTCCTGCAGAGGGGCATGCCCGACTTAGGCCAGAGGGACGAGGAAAAATGGAGTGGTGGCCACGCACGGTGCTCAGAATCTTCGCGAAATGTTGCGCAGAAGCTTGGTCGTCTTCTGCCTGAAGTGCTCGCCCTTGGTGATGTCTGGGACGACCCAGTCCCGCTGCTCCCACTCTTGTATTGAACGCTGGATGTCTTCCAACGGCACCTGGGCGACGAATGAAAAGGGGCCTTGCGCGCTAAGACGCGGTCACCTCACGCAACGGCCTACGCTGGCCGCTACTGCGGTACCCCGTGTGGGAAAGAGGGCGCTCACGCACGACCTTGCGCGGGCAGTTTGCGCGCAAATGTGGGCACAATCGGCCCCGATCTTTACGTCGTGCACCTGCATTTCGCGCGTCGAATGCGTGAAGGGGTTTCCATCCGTGTGCGTCAGGCGCTGGGTGACCGGCGCGTCGGCATGGATGCGCATCCGCTGGATGTGGCCCGTGAAGCTCGAGCGGTCGGTGCCGACGAAGACCTTCGCGAAAGTGCAGATCACCTCCTCCACAGGGCCCATGAGCTTGAAAAACCTCTCGGGGGTGTACAGCTGCTTGTCCGCGGACAGCACCCCGCCCGTGGCAGCCGTGAAGAGGTCTGGCCACATCACCAGCTTGACGCCGTGGCGCTGGGCGAAGCCGTCGAACTGAGCCTGGCGGTCGGTGGCCACGTACATCGCCGAGGCGTTGGCGATGAGCGGCCTCCAATTCTCGTAGATCTGATCCGGCGTGCGCTGCGACTGCTTCTCCGCGAAGTCGCCGTACCTGGCGTGGAGGGCCACGTAGTCGAAGAGCCCGAGGTACTGGACGGCCTTCGCGGCGATGCTGAAGACGTCCTGTTTGGACGCCCGAAATGGGCACGGAAAGAATGGGCACAATGCCCAACAGCAAATGTTGTCCCAAGCCAACAGCGGCCGCTGTTGGGCGGGCGGCCTTCTGTCTCGAATGGACACAGGCCGCGGCGGCGCGGACAGCGAGGCCTGTTCATAACGAACAAGACCCGCTGTTGGGCATTGTGCCAATTCCTTCCGTGCCGCATGAAGCCGTGGCGCCCCCTCGCGAACCGAAAACGGCCAACTCCTCAATCGACGTGTCAGGGTAGGAAGTCCATCAACCTCCGATCTCTCTGCGCGTGGCCGGGAAAGGCAAGCGGACTTTCGTTGGTGCAGATCCTGGTGCCACACGAAGCCGTGGCGAAGCAGGCCCCAGTCCACCTCCGTCATCTCCGGGCGGACCTCGTCGCGTGGCCCGCCCTGCAGCCACCACTGGCCCATGTCGAACCCCTCCCTGTCCGGCCGTGGGCGCAAGAGTGACCCTGGGCTTATGATGCTCTAACCTACTTTAGCCTTGACTACCAGGAAGAATGTCGAGCGCCCAAACAAATACCGAAACTCAAGGGTTTTCACGAGTCGGGCCCTGGGAGACACTCGCCCGACACTGTTCTGACACTGTTTCGACACTCTTTTGATACTCTTCCGGGTGCTCAAAATTATTTCTGGGATGTGGTCCTTAAGTGGGATGGGAACAACATAACCCTGGGCAAGAGCAGCCCGGGGGAACAGAACATGCCATGGACTTGGAAACTCACAGGTCTGCGCGGATTCCTCGGATCGGCGCTGGACCCCTCCCTTTTTTTGGCGCGCGGAGCGCGCCAGGGACGGCGCTGGAGGCGCCGCCAGGCGCCGCCAGGCGCCGCCAGGCGTGCGGCTCTCGGCGGCCTCGTGGGAGGCCACGTGCAAGCCACCCGGGCGCGACAGCCAGTGCGGGCGGGACCCCCTGTGGGCCCGCGCGAAAAGCAGGCGAACCCAGAAACGAATCGATAAGCCGGATCGGCCATCGAACCGAATCGGATCGGCGGGAATCGGCGCCCAAGTCGGGCAAAGTCGAATCGGCGGAAATCGGCAGACTAGTAGGTCTCCTTTAAGAAATCCGAACCCAGATCGGAATCCGAAGTCGAATCGAATCGAATCGGAAGCCATCGAAGTCGAATCGAGTCGAAGCAATCGAATCTAGCCCTGGGAAGGTCACTCCAGCGAAGGGTCACTCTTACGACGCGCAGCCGGCCTGTTCTCGCCGCTCATGAAGACGAACTTGCCGGCGAGCGCGCTCCAGTCCGACAGGGGGTGGCCGCCCTGAGGTGGCGCCTTCTCCGCTTCGTACCTGGCCTGCTCCCACTTCACGCCCGCCTCGGCCTCGAACTCCTCCACGGTCAGGGTCGGCAGCACGCCCTTGAGCTGCGTCACGTCGATGAGATCCTCCACCCTCGTGGAGCCCGTCCAGTTCGACGTGTCACCCACCAGAGCCTGGTTCCAGGGGCCGAAGTCCAGCAGGTACATGCGAGACTTTGGGGGCAGCACCAGCGTGCGGTTGCTGTGGAAGGCCACGAGGCCGATCATCTCCCAGCCGATGCGGATGTTGTTGAGGCCTCCCGCGTCGGGGCTGAACAGCAGGTACTTCCCGGTGGACGGCAATGCAGACGTCGGCCTCTTCCAGTACTGCATGCGCTGGATCACCGAGGAGGACGATGAGGATGGAGGAGAGGGAGAGAGGCAGAGCGAGAGGAAGAAGAACCAGGCGGAGGTTTGCCGCGACCGTGGACATATCGAACAGAACCACGGTTCGTGCCGCACATCGCGACTGGAGTTCTATGATGCTCCTTTTCCCAAGCAGGGTCGAACCACGAGGGTCCCAGAGTCCAGAACGGGGTGAACAAGCCCCTCGTGACTTTCCCAGTGCGTCCTGATGCCAAGAGGAGGACGAGGAGGAGGAGGAGGAGGAGGAGGAGGAGGAGGAGAAGGAGGAGGAGGGGGAGGAGGAGGAGGAGGAGGAGGAGGAGGAGAGGAGGAGGAGGGAGGAGGAGGAGGAGGAGGAGGAGGAGGGGAAGAAGGAGGAGGAGGAGGAGGAGAAAGAAAAGGAGGAGGAGGAGGAGGAGGACTTACGGGAGGAGGAGGAGGAGGAGGAGGAGGAGGAGGAGGAGGAGGAGGAGAAGAAGGAGGAGGGATGAAGCCTGGTCGTAGCCCAATGCGCTCTGTCGGGGTCGGGAATGGGGTGGCCAAGCCACTGGCGATCTTCTCGGAGGAGGAAGAGGCGGGACGAGGCGTGGCCGTAGCCGACGCAGGGCAGAAGGAGAGGGGCAAGGCCCTGAAGTGACCCTGCACACGGATGTCTCAGCACCATGGGCCCAGCTCCCCGGTGCTACGACCACGGAGCGCCAGGGCGGCTTGCCAAGAGGACTCCTGGACGGAGAAGGCAAGGACGAAGATGAGGAGGAACTGCGCCGATCCAGGACCGCCACGCGAGGGCCGACGGACCTGGCCATACAGTCAACCCGCACAGTCAGGAGGAACGACTTTCCAGGGCTATCCTCGCATCCTTCCCCTTCGGCCCGTCCTTGGCCGCTTTCGCTGGCCGCGCCCCGCCCGCAGAGTCTCAGCATGGCCTTCCAGGGCCCTTGCATGCTTCGGAACAAATTAGCGAATATGTGCCACATTCATCCGTCAACGCTTCCCCCTCCCCCCGATGTTCAAAATTGGCGGTGGGTCTGAGGAGATGCACTTCGACCGCAGTCTCCCCCGCGCGTGCCAACATTGAGTTTGGGGGGGAGGGGGAGTGTTCAGTAATTGTTTCCCTCTACCGTACGACCGCGGAGCGCCAGGGCGGCTTGCCAAGACGACTCCCGGACGGAGAAGACGAGGACGAAGGTGAGGAGGAGCTGCGCCGATCCACGACCGCCACGCGAGGGCCGACAGACCTGAGAATTGCATGTCAAGGGACGTGGCCTTTGTGGGCCCCGGAAACGGCAGCGCGTTTTTTTCACCGTGTCCCAAAACATGTCCATTGAAAATGGCAACGGCAAAAAACGGCGACTGGAAACGGCAAAACAACGGCTCCAGGATTGGAACTGGAGCCGGAACCGGTAACAAAAACGGCGACGGAACTGGTGAAACAACGGCGTCGGAACCAGCAAAAAAACAGGAAAACGGAACCGGTAAAAAAACGGGCCCTGTCGTTTTCAGGGCCCACTAAGGACCTGGCCATACAGTCAACCCGCACAGTCAGGAGGAACGACTTTCCAAGGCGGGCCGACATCGGATAGCCCTTCGACGTCATTGATGGATCTGGCCAGGGGGGAGATCCCTCTGCCGGGGATGGAGCCCCCAACTCGCGGCAGACGGAGGAGGGAGAATGACGCCGAGCCTGGTCGTAGGCCAGGGCCCTCTTCTCGGGGCCCTGGAGCTCGAGGGCACCGCAGCGCCATGCGAGGAGCAGCAGGGGCAGCCATGCCCTCGCCATGGCGAGGCGCCGCCGGCCCCCGCCCCAGAAATCTGCCGACTCCCTGCGGGTTTCTCGGCGTGTGGCATGCCTCGGGGGTCGCTGAATGACTCCCGATCGCTCGGACGTCCATTTCCCGTGCATTCTTCGGTTTCGTGCGTGTTTTTTTTGCTCGATGGTCCAGGATCGTCCTCGATGGTTCTCGCCGAGGACAAATGCACACGTCCGAGCGATGCCAGGATGAGGGGGTGATGAATGGGGGGGGGGAGACAGGCGCACTTCTCGGGCCCGGAAGGCCTGCTCCCCATGCCTTGCCCCCCTTCCGCCACGCACGCTGCCCCTCGAAAAACCCATCCCCTGGGAGCCCGGCCCGGCCAATTTGGACAAGGGGGGGGTGCCCCGACCAACGGCCCGGGCGCGCTCATCTGGTCTCTGGCGGACTCATCTGGGCGCTGGCGGATGCATCTGGCCCTGAAGAGCGAGGCGCGTGCAAGTCGTCCAAGAAAGCTTCATGTTGGGAGACGCTTAAGGGGGGCGATTAATTGGGGGTGGGAGAAAGGTGTACCTCTTGGGTCCTCAAGATCTTCCTTGGGGCCCTAAAGGGCCCTTGCGCCCTACGGTGCCCCTTTTCTGACCCCGTCGCTGCCCCCCAATTCATTGCCCCCCAATTCATCGCCCCCCATAACGCGATGCCCAATCCATGACGGCCCACAAGTGCTCTGGAACGGCCCAAGATGGCTTCCAAGATAGCCCGGATGGCCTCAACACAACCCCAGAGGCTCCCAAGACGGCCAAAGAGAGTCCCCCGAGGACCTCCAAGAAGGCGCCAAAAGGCAAGCATCATTGATTATCCTCTGGCTTTTCTGAACTTTTGATGTGCTCGCCTTTTCGATCTCCAGGGTGACTAAGACAATCCAAGAAGGCCTCAAGGACGCCCCAAGACGGTCCAGTAAGCTGCCAAAACGGCCCATCGGGGTCCCAAGATGACCCGAGCGAATCCCGAGACTGCCCACGATACCCCCACGAGGGGGAACTCGAAGGGGCCCAAGGGGGCCCCCCACCCACAAAATGGTTCCCCAAATGCCCCTAAGAGAACCCCAGGAGGCTTTTAACAGGCCACCAACATGCCGTCCAAAGGCACCCAAGAGGTCCCAAACGGGGGGCCCCAAATAACCTTACAGATGGACGCACGTCGCCACGATGCTTCTACGACAGCGGCCCCTGGAAGAGAGGCACCCAGGGGGCTCCCAAAGATGTCGGCGGTGCGGCGAAAGCTACTAAATCTGTAATGCACGTTCGGTACGCGGGTCCACGCGCGCCAGCCTGGGAGGCTTGAGCCGAAACGTGGACGGAGGAGGACTGCAAGGAAGGCCAGGGCCTGGATTTGTTCTGTTATCACTTCTTGTGCACGGGTTGGGGCATTGCTCCCACACCCTTTTGCATGCACATTGCCAGCAATCAATCTGGCTCAGAAGGGTCCGGCAAGGGATGTGACGCTTGCAATCGTTAGCCCGATACTGACACCCAACTATATCAACTTGCTTTGATCGGCTAGGTTGCCTTAACTTGATCGAGGTTGGAGGTGGATGGTCGAGGATCTGCGCGGGCAGCCTCGCCCTCGCCATCGCAGTGCTGAGGCTCTCGAGACCGACCTCAAGACGATGCTGACTCGGAGATCCTCTCGAGAGCTGTCTCGGCGGCTTCCCGGCGAGCCCTTCGGGGCCTTTCAAACTTTCAAGGCCATCCTGAGGCACTCCAGGAGCGATTCCAGGACGATGCTGATTCAGATACGCCTCCGAAGCCAATATGTGGACGATGTCGCGAACGGAACTGCCGTTTCGAGGGAACCTAGCCGGACAAGAACAGGTAAGGTCTCGTTTGTCCATAGGGGTCGTTAGGGGTTGTACGTCGTGTTGATCTGCAGCACTGGTCGGTTGAGAAGTGCGTGAGCTTGCGCGTGCGTGTGCGTAGTGTGTATGTGTGCGCGCGCGTGTGTAGGTGTGTGTAGTGTGTACATGAGTGTGAACGTTGTGCTGCGTGCATGATTAGTTGCATGTGCATGCGCGCTTGAGCATTCCGTGTGCGTGTGCGTCGTTTATAGGATTGTGTACCTTGTGCTGCGCGATGTGAGTTGTATGGTATAACAAACATCCAGGTATGTAGATACTGTTGCACACATCTATGTAGGTGTATACTAGAACCACCCGCGCGCTTCGCGCGCTTAGGTTCTAGCAAGAGCCAACTCCCGATACAGTCACAGCTACGCGCGTGGACGTATGTACCCAGAATTTGCATGAGCTTGAGTGGGCGACGTGGCCAAACCTGAGATGTTGGCATGCATCTTCGGAGCCTCATGTCCGCTTGGAGCCCTCCAAAAGCGTCTGGGGCCATCTTGCAAGCATCTGGGAGCCATATTGGGCCGTCTTGTCCTGTCTGAAGCACGTCTTCGGCGTCTCAGGGGTACTTTGGCGCCGACTTGAAGCCTTGAGCTGCCATCGCAACCCATATTTGGTTCACACAGGCATCCCGAAACGCCCAACACTGGGTACAGGTGGAGGTGGGGCCGCCTGGCGGAGCCACATCAAGGCGTGGTGGTGGCGACGGCGACGACGACGACGACGACGGTCTCCTGGGCTAGAGATCGTCGGCGTAGTCGTCGCCGTTTGTCGCCTGTCGTTATCCACTCCCGCCCACGCACACCCTGGCGCGCGGGCTGCGGCGGCGCTGGGTCCTGGCTGCCCCTCTTCACCCTTCTCCTCCCATGGTCGTCCTCCGCCTCCTGCTCCTCCTGGTCCTCCCGCTCCTCCTCTTCCCCCAGTTCCCTCTGTCCTCTACCTCCGACTGCTTGAGATTTTCTAGTCGCAGGCATTCCCCGTTGTGGACGACGAAGACGGCGACGAAGACGTGGACGACGATGACACGGACGAGGAGGAGGAGGAGGAGTAGGAGGAGCGGGAGGAGGAGGAGAAGGACGAGGAGGAGTATGTATAGTTCCATGTAAGGGTTATCTTGTTGAATATTGTGGCGTGTACTTTTGGTGCAATTCTGGTTTTTTGGGGGCCCTCTTCGGCTTTCCTTGGGCCGTCCAGGAAGTGTCGCGGGACAGCTCGGTACTGTCGTGGCTGTCAAGAGGTAAACGTGCGAGATCTTTGAGCCGCTCTGATACTCTCTTGGGGATTATCTTTTGGGACTCTCGTGTGGCTCGCTTGGGGATGGCCTGGGACCAAATGTCAAAAGGCTGGGGAAGGGGAGAGTGACCACCGTGCCCTGGCTCTCGGTCAGAAGCCTCTTGGATGCATGTTCAGGTCTTTCGGAAATCCTCTGGGGAATGTCTTGGAAGCAGTGTTGAAGCCTCTTGGGCCTCTGAAGGGCCGTTTGGGGGCCTCGTCGACGTTTTTTTGGGCGTCCTGGGGCCATCTTGAGGGCTTCTTGGGGACCTGCTGGCAATCTCGGGGCCCCTTTGGGGCGGAGAGCTCGCAATGTGAGTTCGAATCCTCCTGCTTGGGTCGTCTTGAGCACGTGGGCCGTCTTCTGCCTCTCTTGGGCAGCTTTGATGCCTCGTTGGGGGCCTATTCGGTAGTCTTGGTTCGATCTTGGGGAAGCAGTTCGGACGTCTTCGACGCTGTGAAAACCAAAATGGCGAATGTGCTAACTTTACATGTTTTCCTCTGGGGATGAGACGATTTCGGCGTCCGGGGTCCCTCTTCGGGGGGATCTCGGAGCTCTCTTGGGCCTTCTGGGGAGGGCTGTTGGCCGTCTTGAAATCATTTGAACGGTTTTGGAATGCTCTCGAGGCGCTCTCGGGTCGATTTGGAGACCTCTTGTGCTGTCTGGAAGCCATCGTGGGTGTTCTTGGGAGGCTATGGGTGTCGAAAACGGGTCCCGGCCCCGGGGGCCAAATTCGGTTGCCCAAGGTGTGGCTCCATGTGTCATTGTGTGCCAGGGGGGGGGGGGCAACACTCCGACAATACATACATATCTAGATCTGTACAGACAGAAGTATTCTATATCATGTATACGTGCATATCTATATGCATACATGCATACATACATGCATGCATGCATACATGCACACACACCTACATGCACACATACATACAAACACATACATGTATACATACATACATACATACATTCGTACATGAATACATGCATGTATGCGTCCATCCATCAATCCATCCAGCCATAACTACATACATGTATACATCCATCCATCCATCCATTCATACAAACAACTGCGTACATACATACCTACATGCATACACACACTCACTCATGTGCACACCCATGTATGAAGACATGCGACGACGTGTACAAGCCTAAATGCATACATACATGCACACCCACATACATACATGCCCACCCACCTACATACATACATACATACGCATGCATCCATGCATTCATACAAACAGACACATTTACATGCACACGTGCACATAGGCATGCATACATTCACACGCACATACACACGTCCACACATACACGCATACATACATACATACATACATACATACATACATACATACATACATACATACATACATACATACATGCATGCATGCATACACATATATACATACATACACACATATATATACACACACGTACCCACCTGCATGACTATGTGCATGCGTGTATACATACATACATGCATGCATACATACATACATACACACATACATACAGGCATACAGCCATACATACACACATACATACGTACGAGTGATGTACGTGTCGCATGTCCGGTGTGTGCGCTGTCTGAGCATGTCGCGCAATGTCTGGGGTGTGTTGTGTGCTGTGCGCCTATTGCGGCGAATTGTGCGAAGTATGTGCTGTGCGTCGCGGGCTGTGTGATTGAGCCGACGAGAGGCTATCCTCAAGGCTTCCCGTGTCGTCTTCAGGGCCACCGGGAGCGTTGGCTATACCGGGCGCTCTCAGGCTCTCTCGGGCCATGTGGAAGGGTCCTCTCGGGAGCCTTTGGGAGATGCTCTCGGCCGTTTTTTTTGTTGTTTTTCTTCTTCTCGTGTTCTAACAACTTTCAAAGCCTCCAAATCATGTGTTTGATCGCAGATTCTACGCAAAACGCTCCGCACACCGTCTCTTATGAGGGGAAGCGGACCCCTCCCTTGGCTCAGGTCGGGCATGTCCTCCTACACGCGGATTTCCTAGATGCTCTCCGCCGTCTTGAGGCCCTCCGCGAGCGACTTCGAGGCGGTGCCGCTCGGGAGATCCGGGCCGCCTTGCGGCTCTGCCCCCGGCGCACACTGCGCCCGCAGGACTGCGCCCGCAGGGCTGCGCCCGCCGGCCTCTCGCGCCGCACCGGAGGCCGCGTGTGGAGGCCCCGGCGGCAGGCCCTCAGACCCACGGTCTGGTGCCACTCAAGTCGGGAGCGGCCAAGAGGGGGGTGTCCAAGAGGGGGGGTGCAAATCATGACCGGCGGCATGTGCGCGGCCCAGAGGGGGGGGGCAGGGACGCATTGAAATCAGAAGAGGCGCCATGAAATCTGAGGAAATATCATGCCCCCCGCCATGATATCCACCCCCTCCTAGTCATCACCCCCCTCTTTTTCGCCCCCGACTCCAGGTGCCACTCAAGCGGCGTACACCCTGCGAAACGCTTAAGAAATCATTGGTTCAGAAATTCACAGTCTCAGAATGTGAATAAAAACCCAGAAGGTCTATTCAGATCTTGGGACTTACATTGAAACATCAAGAATAATCGAGACTCTGGCTGAAAACTTGGGTTTTCTTAAGTATCGCCTAGAGTGTAAGCCACGCTCGGCTCCAGGTGCACCGCCTCGCCGCCCGGGGCCGCGAGCCAAAACGGTGTCGGAGGAGGAGGTGCACGGCCCACTGGGGAGGAGGAAGTTAGACGCCCCTAGAGGGAGGGTCCGGGGGGGGGAGAGAGAGAGAGAGAGAGAGAGAAAAAGAAAAAAAAACAAAAAAAAAATTGGGGTGGGGTGCCCATCGGAAGAGATCTCTTTAACCCTGCCGAGGGTTCCATCCCCACTGTCCAGGGCCCAACCGACAAAGCACCCCACCCCCCACATCCCGCCAGCCGAGCTCTCCAGAAGGGAGGAAGAGGAGGAGGAAGACTGGTGCAAACCCAAGACTCATCAACGATGTTGGGATTCACCCTCCCTCCAAGTTCCCTCTTCACAGGCCCCTACAAGGATTCATTTCCACTTACGTTTGCGGACAATCGTGACACAAATCTTGAAACGCGCCGAAGGACCATTTTAAGAACGTCAATGCTACGAGTCAACCTGACTGTTGCGTCCTGCCGATCCTGAATCGTGCCGGAGCACCGTTCCTAAGACTTCAAGTGTTCCGCCCTGACAGTCCTGAATCGCTCAAAACACATTTACTGGTACGTTAGCAATGAGAAGCAGTAAAATTGTAGCAATTTGATGAAACGACTGTGCGCGGCGCTGAGGCGAGAACCACACTTTGAAGAAACAACGCCCACAATCCATCAATCTCTTGCAACTAATTGAAACGAATGTGTGCGGCGCTTCGTGTGGGAACCGCATTGTGAGAACGAGCCGCCCTCAATCCGTGGAGCTCTTGCACATGTTCGAAGCGAATGTGCGCCGCGCTGAGGCGAGAGCGACATTGTGAAAACATGCGGCCTTCAAACCGTGAAGCTCCTGCTCTCTAAAACGAATGTGCACGGCGCTATGGCGAGAGCCACATGTCGAAAACGAAGCGCCCTCAGTCAACGAAACTCCTGCATTTGTTTAAACGGATGTGCGCGGCGCTGAGGCGAGAATGGCATTTTGAAAAGGAGCCGCCCTCATTCCGTGAAGCTCCTGAAAATGCGCGGCGCTGAAGCGATAATCACATGTTGCAAAGGAACCGCCCTCAACCCGTGAAGCTTAGGCAGCTATTTCAGACGAATGCGCGCGGCGCTAAAGCGAGAACCACATTTTGAAATCGAGCCGCCCCCAAACTGCGAAACCCTTGCACACCTCTAATACGACTGTGCGCGGCGCTATGGCGACAACCACATTCTGAAATCGTGCCGCCCTCAGTCCGTGAAACTCATGCATTGTTTCAAAAACCATGCTGCGTGCCGCTCAGGCGGGAACCACATGAGGGGCTGCCCCCGCCTCGGCTCGCAGGTCGCGCAGCTCCCTCTGGACCTGGCCGTGCGCGGCCGCCGCCGGGGGCGGCCCCCCCTCCTGCCCCCTCCCCGCAGCCGCCGCCCGCTGCCTCTGCTGCTGCAGCTGCCGCTGTATCTGCTGCCAGTGCCGCGTATCTCCCGTTCTCCGCCTCCTCCCGCTCCTCCTCCTCCTCCTCCTCCTCCTCCTCCTTGCTCCTCCTCCTCCCCCTCCCGCATGCCCTCATCCTCGTCCGCATGCGCATCATCTTCCTTCTGCACTGCACCGTCTCATCCACATCATCGCCATCATGATCCTGCAGCGTCTTATAATCATTGCCCCTCTGGTCATCCGCATACTCAGCATAGTTGTCATCATCGCCGTCGTCGTCCTCGTCGTCGACATCGCCAATGTGATCATCATCCTCATCAAATTCGTCGACGTCGTCATTATCATCACCATTATCATCACCACCAATCAGTATCATTACCATCGTCACCAACATCATCTTGGTCATGATCATCATCATCATCATCATCATCATCATCATCATCATCATCATCATCATCATCATCATCATCATCACCATCGTCATCATCACCTTCACGACCCTCATGACCATCTCCATCGCCATCACAATCACCACCAGCAACACCAGCACCATCGTCACCATCGTCATTATCATCATCAGCATCATCATCACCATCTCCATCCCCATCATCATCACAATCATCATCAGCGGCAACATCACCAGCATCACCATCAGTATAATATTAATTATGCATATTCACCATCATCAGCAGCAGCCTCATCGTCATCATCATCCACAACATCATCACCACCATCACCACCACCATCATCATTGTCACCACCACCATCATCATCATCAGCATCATCACCATCATCATTACCATCACTGCGCACCACTACCATCATTATCATCAACATGCTCAGCATCATCAGATTCATCATTATCATCGTCATCCTCATCATCAGCACCTCTAGCATCACCATCATCACCATCACCATTAGCATCACCATCATCATCAGCAACATATCGTCACAATGATCATCACATTCGTCAGTAGCATCCTCATCATCCTCGTTCTCATCCTCCGCATCATCATCATCATCATCATCCTCGTCATCATCCCCATGATCAGTATCAGCAGCATCATCAGCAGCATCACCATCATCATCGTCATCGTCGTCATTATCGTCATCATCATCATCATCATCATCATCGTCATCATCATCCTCAGCATCAGCATCAGCATCATCATAATAAAAAAGAATCATCATTTGTCTCATCATCCTCATCATCATCATCATCATCATCATCATCATCCTCATCCTCATCCTCATCCTCATCCTCATCCTCATCGTCATCATCATCATCATCATCATCATCGTCATCATCATCCTCAGCATCATCGCCTTGTTCACCATTGCCAGAATTCCCTCACTCCTCGGGATCCTCGGCGTGTGGGGTTGTTTCCCTGAGCCGCCCCTCCCCCCGCAGAGTTCTGTTTGGGAGGGGGGGCGGGGCGGAGGTGGTTGCGCACTCACCCGCCCCAGACGAACAGAAACAGACCCAGATGACCTCCTGATGGTCCAACATGGCCCCAATACGGTTCAAGATCGCCCCAAGACGGCACCAGCAGGACGGCCCAAGAGCGCGCCCTAGGACGCCCCAGGTGCCCACCGGATGACCCTAAAGAGGTGTTCAGGAGGAGGACATCGAACAGGCATTCGGGAGCCTCCACCTCCGAGATTGCCCACAAGAGGGCTCCCCAGATGCCCTCAAGAGGCGCCAAAGAGGCCCCCAAAGGGGGCCAACAGGAGGAATCCAAGAGGCCCCTGAGAGGCCCCTAAGCGGCTTCCACAGCACCCGCAGAGGAACTCCACGAAGTATCCAAGACGGCACGACGGCACGGCCGCCTCCTTCCCTCTTCCACGCTCGCCGTCCTCTCCAAGAGCCACGAGCCTCTTTGGCTGTCGGCGATCATGCGGGCCTCTTGGGCCGCCTTGGAACGTTGGAGGGAACCACAAAAAAAAACGAGAGCGCTGACATCCTTCAAAATCAGGGGAGAATCCATGAGTTGAGCCCCTCGCGCCCCCTAAGACAGCCCTCCCCCTGGAGGGCCCGAAGACGGCCCAGCGGCGGACATAATTAGCTTTTTCACGCCAAGGCTCCCGACCCTCCACGGCCCAGGCCCCCAAGAGCTCCAGGTGACGATGACCCTGGGAGGATCGAGGACCGACGACCGAGGATCGAGGATGAAGAACCGAGGATCGAGGAGGAGGAGGGTTCAGGCGAGACTGCTCGACGGCGCGCCCGGGGGGAAGCGAGAAGGAGCGGGCCTTCTCAGAAGGCTCGAAAGTTCCCCGGCCTTCGGAGAAGTTTTCTCCTAAACCTTCCCTGGAGGTACAAAAAACGTCTCAGAAGGCCGAGGCCTTCTGAGAAGCCTCGCCGTCTTCTGTGAAGGCATTCTCCTCCTCTCTTCCCCCCCTCGCTTGTCGCCGACCTGTGACATCAGCAAGCTTGAACCCCGTATCAACGCGGACGTCTCCGCCGCCGCGCGCACCAGCCCCCACACCCACGGCATCCCTCGGCCATCGCTCCTCGGCACGCGCAGTATATCGAACACGTTGCTGAGTCTGCTGCTCGCCTTCGTCGCGGATGCATTGCCTGACTGTGCTGGCCACCGGGTAAGAACATCTTGCGGGACGCTTCCAACCCGTCGGACAAATGCCAGGATTCCAAGGGGTCGGCGGTGCGGCGTGAGTTTTACAACCCACGTCCGGAAATGACGTGCTGAGCGGCAGCGTTTTCTGCGAAGGCGATAATGCAGCGTATCCAATGTATTCCATGATTACATTCTTGGTACATATTGTATTGTGTTACGTTCTTATGTCTCCCCCCCTATCCCCCCCTGGAGCCGCGCCACATGACCGTACCAAACTAGCCCCCCCCTCCGTGGGGCGACAACACGTACCGAAATGCTGGACAATCTATGGTATCGGCCTCCGGGGCCTCCTGGGACTCCACGAGGGCCTCAAGATGGCCCCCAAAACGGCCCAAGACGGCCCCAGGACGGCTAAAGTAGGGAGCCCACAAAGGACGTACGCGCCCAGCTATGTACATGAACACGGCCCCTCGATTTGCGACACGGGCCGCGGTATGCGAACACTTGCGCAATGCGTACTCTCGAAACCAGCGTGGATTCATGTACGTGTACGTCCTTCTGTCGCTCCTGATAAAGATGGCCTCAAGGGGGCCCGTGCCGCCCACAAGACGGCCCGAGAACGCCCCAGGAGGACCCCCAATAACTGTTCCAGAAGCCCAAACCGATGATGTCCTCCCCTCCTCCTCCTCCTCCTCCTCCTCCTCCTCCTCCTCCTCCTCCTCCTCCTCCTCCTCCTCCTCCTCCTCCTCCTCCTCCTCCTCCTCCTCGATGATGTCCTGTGGCGTTTGACAGATTTCAGCGTTCTCGCTTCGTTCGGCTCTCCGAGGGCCGTGGGAGGCCCAGGCAGCCTCCAGGAAGGCCCCCCAAAGATGGCCCTTGAACGAAGGATTGCAAAAACAAACCCAACGAAGGATTGCAAAAAAACCCAGGATTGCAAAACAAAAAACCCAGGATTGCAATCCTTCGAGGGGTCCGAGGCGGCCAAAAGAGGCCCCCAACAAGACGGCCCAAGAGGCCCTCCAGGCCGCCAACGAGGACCCCAAGAGAGCCACAAGGCGACGGCGAGATGGCTCCAAGGTGGCCTCTGAAGGGGCTAGGCGGCGTACGAGCGCTCCCGGACGGCCCAAGGCGTACCCAACAGGCCCCAAAGAGGCCCCAAAGAGGCCCCAAAGAAGCCCTAAGAGTCCCCCAAGAGGCTTCCAAGAGGCTCCCAAGATGCCCCCAGGAGGCTCCCAAGAGGCTCCTCCAAGAAGCCTCCCCCCAAGAGGCCTCGAGAAACCATGCAGACGCCCGCGTACTCGTATACGATAGCACGATCTTTGGGCGGGCCGAACGGCACGGCTTCACAACGACATCCTTACTGCACGTGCTGTGCTCCGACAAGAAAGGCGAGAGAGCCAACGACTGGACTGCGCGTCTTCTCTTCCCATGCTGTTTTGTCGTGGATGTGGTCGCCAAGGGCTCGGGATAGTGCGGGCACAGCAGGCGGCGAACTCGCCGATGTAAGGCGATGGCTGGGGACAGGCGAAGTAAGACGATGTTCGCGTTCTCGCCTCTTTTGACTCTCAGAGGACCATGACGGCCCAAGCAGCCTCCAGGAAGACCCCAAGACGGCCCAAGAAGCCCCCCAGGGGGCCCCAAGACGGTTCAAGAGGGCCCCGAGACGGCCAAAAGAGGCCCCCAAGACGGTCCAAGGTGCCTCGAAGACGGCCCAAGGAGACTCCAAGAGAGCCCCAAGGCGGCCGCGAGAGGCCTCCAAGATGGCCTCCGAAGGGGCCAGACGGCGCAAGAGCGCCCCAAGACGGCGCAAGACGTCAAGAAGGTTTTAGGGTTTAGGGAGGAAGAACGAGGATAAGGTAGGCCAAAAATGGGCAGGCAGGAGGAAGCGAACGAGGCGGGAGGAAGTTGGCAGAAATGGAGGTTCACAGGCAGAAGAGGACCCTAAGAGAAGCCCCAAAGCGGTCCAAGAGCGCCCCAAGACGGCCACACGACCCCAAGAGAACCCCAAAGCTGGCTCCAAAACGAGCACCGGCCCGGATTTCAAAAGTGCCAGACGGCAGAAGAGCGACCAGGGACGGGCAGACGCCCCCACGAGGCTCCCAAGAGGCCCCACAAACGACTGGACTCTACGTGCTCCGGACGTGCGCCCCGCGAAGCGAGAGGAATCACTGTCGCCGCCACCATCGTCAGCGTAATGACGCCTGGGCCCGAGGGCTGCTTTTGCGAGGCCAAGCCTCCCTGCTCCTGCGCGGGAAGCGCCTGAGTTCAGCCCCATAGGCGGTGGCACGGCGCTCTCGTGCACCGTGGCACGACCACGGCGGCAACAGACACACCATCCCAACTCGGCCTCTTGCCAGGAGCAGGCGCACCTAAGGAGCCCAGCGCTAACTGGCGCCCGCCACAACGGCTGGGCGTCTGCAGAGAGCATCCAGCCCGCCCTCCCTTACGCTGGCCCCTGGAGCACGGTGCAACGATGGGGAAGGGGAAACGGGAGATGGAGAGGTGGGATGAAGGGACAGGGGAGGGGGAGGAACGGGTACAAGCGTGGGCGGAACGGTGTGGGGAGGGAAGACACCGTACCTCATTTGATCCACCCGGCTCCGCCCCTCCTTCCCTCACACTCCTCTCATCCCTCCTCCACTCACCTCCACTCTCCTTTCCCCCCACAACAATTGCTGAAACTGAATACTACTCCCCCCCTCCCCCGACTCAGTCTTGAAAGTATCTCGCCCTTGCCGTGCATGTTTTGAGCATTGGATTTCATGATTATTTTGTCTTTCATGCATTCCTTTCCTATCGGAACGAATCCGGTGTTTCAGAACGGTGCTCCCGCTGCAGCTTCGGCCTCATGCCACGCTCGGCGCTGTGCTC
Organism: Prorocentrum cordatum; assembly: GCA_963575745.1. Taxonomy (NCBI): domain Eukaryota; class Dinophyceae; order Prorocentrales; family Prorocentraceae; genus Prorocentrum; species Prorocentrum cordatum. Next base: position 924,701 of record CAUYUJ010015183.1, on the reverse strand, counting down.
CCGTCGTTCAGAATGGCGCCCTCGCCCCAGCTCGGGCCACTTTTCTGGATCTGAGTCCTTCATCGTTGTTGTCGCTTCCTCCTCTCCCCTCCTCCGCCTTCCCCTGGGCATCCTGCTCCTCCCGCTCCTCCCCTTCCTGCTGCGAGGCCCGCCAGAGCCAGCTGCAGAGGAGAGCCAGCAATCAAGGGCCTCACTGGGGACACCTTGAAGGCCAACCAGCATAAGCTCATCATGATGGACTGGAACGACGGGGAGGGACTCCTGCTTTTTCGTCATGTAGGCACTTCACCGGCGGCGGTAGAGTCATCAATGTGGCCTCGCGTTGTGTTGGGGCCTCCCACTGGCGTAGGCGTGACCACGGCCGCCGCTACGCCCTGTCCCTGCTCGTGTGAAGTAAGCACCCAACGTCAAGAGTCGAGGTCATGTTGGTGTCCTGGCGAGAACCCACTGCCTGTGCTGCTAACTCACCCCCTGTCGACGAGATCGTGTGGAAGAGGCAGGAGATGCCCTGGGCAATGCTGCTCAGCTTTGCCAGGTGGCGGCCGCTCCCCGCAGGGAAGCGTCGTCGCCATCACTGCCACCACGTATCGATCGGGTGTGGGGGGGTAGACCGGGTCGGGATCTGACTAACAGCGCATCGGCCTTCTCTGCACGCAGTGCTCTATGTGCAGCATTTGATCCGGAGCAGCGGTCTGTTTCGGCACGCCTGGGACTTCTCCCGAAGCCTTGTCGTGCGCGCTTTCAGGTCTCCTCCGTGCCCCTCTCGGCTCGGGGACTCGTGCTGCTCGTGGTGTTGATCCGCGGGTAGTATTGCAATGCCAGCTGACTGTTGGACTGGCAGCGCGGGCCCGCGGGGTCTCGCTTGTGGCGGGAGAGGCATGACACTGGCTGCGCCTCCGTCTTCCCTTTCTGAGGTGGCGCCCAGAGCGTGTCGGCTCTGGCGCCCTCCGCGGGTCTGGTTTCTGGTGGGTCCCTCGTGTTTGCCACCGCCGAGGTCAATTCCGAATGTGATGCGACTGTTTCTGTGATCTCTGCTGTCTTGTTTTGATCCCCGTGTCCCGTGTCGCCTGTGGCGGCACGGGCCCACCCCCCCTGAGGTTTGACGTCGGTGGCCGACGCAGCGCCAGCCTCGCTGCGGTCTAGCCTGCTCGTTCTCTGTTCCTCGGTCTTCCGGGCTGGCTCCCAGACAGCCATCAGAGTCTAGCAGCCTGCGCCTCGCGATCATCCTTGTCGGACCATGCGACCCACTTGTGCTGGTCGGCGCACGTTGTTACGCTCAAGCGGCCGCTCCCTGTGACGATGCCTCGCCGCACTGTGCGCTGCCCTGTGCCGCGAGGTCGAGCTGCAGCTCCGTGCGGTTTGCCAGCAGCACTGCCCAACGGGCTTCCAATCTGTGCGTGTGGTCTGTTGTTTCCTGGCTCCGAGTGCAGCTGCTGATGACGATCCGTGACGTGAGTGGATTGACGTGGTCGAATGCACAATCCTCCCTCTTCCTCTTCCGCATCCTCATCCTCATCCTCTTCCTCCTGCTCATCCACCACCTCCTCCTCCTCCTCCCCTCCTCCTCCTCCTCCTCCTCCTCCTCCTCCTCCTCCTCCTCCTCCTCCTCCAACGCACCCAACTCGAATTTCTCACTGCACATGGTACGATGGGATGATTTGGGAGGTTTCATGTGAGCGATGGCAAACGTCAGCTGATGCAGACAAATCAGCGCGATGGGAAGGGATGGGTGGGAAGGAGGGGATGCCACATATGACATATGGCCCGAGCGCGCCGAACTTGATATGACTTCAACATACAATTCGCCTCTCGCCCCTTGCTACGTCCTGATATATCCCGCCCTCCCCGTGCACTGCTTCAAGCGCGCAAGATCTTATCGTTTGGTATGTGCTGCAATCGGAAAACTGTCGTGCTTCTTAATGATGCTCCCGCTGCAACTTGGGCTTCAATTTAGGATCCGTGCTTACAGTCTCGCCCCACTGCGGACCACTCCTCTGGATCCGGATCTTTCCTCGTCGGTGTCGCCCCGCTCCTTCCCCCTGTCCCGCCTTCTTCTGGTCATGCTGCTCCTCCCGCTACTCCCGCTCCTCGCTCCTGCTGCTGCTGCTGCTCCTCGTCCCCATCACTCCTCCTCCTCCTTCTCCGCCTCCTCCTACATCTCCTCCTCCTCCTGCTCCTCCTCCTCCTCCTCCTCCTCCTCCTGCTCATCCGTCACCTCCTCCACCTCCTCTTCCTCCAGCGTCAGCTCCCGCTTACCTGACTGCGCATGACACGATAGAGGTCCTTTTAGGAGTTCGAGGTCCGATGTGACACACGTCGACGGATAGAGACATCATCAGCGAGATGGGAAAGGATGGGCGGGAGGGGTAGGAATGCCAGATCTGCGCGAGCGCACCTACGGCCGGACACGGTTGCTTAGTGTGTCGCGGCGGCGGCCCCATCGACACGCCATGCCCTGCGAGCGGATAGCGTGTCGCCCCGCCTCGCGGGGCGCGAGGCTCGGAAATCCTGAAAACCCGGGGACTTGGACACACGGGGACCATGAAATTCAGAGCGTGCGCGCAGAAGGCGTGATGGACCAGAGCTGGCAGAGCGACACGCTGAACCAAAATTCCTGACCGCAACTTGCCTCCTCCCCTCGCCTCCCTCCTCTTCGCTCTGCTCTCCTCCGCCCACCGCTCGGGCCCCCTCCCACCCCTAGCCCATGGCCGCTCCCGCTCCCGTGAACCTCCCTCCACTTCCCCCGCTGACCCGTGCCCTCCTTCTGTCCCCTCATGCAGTCCCATCCTCCATTCCCCTCATTTGGTCCCCCCTCCACCCCTGCAGTTTTGTCTTGTGTTCGCTCTCTGTCTGTCCGTCTCTCTCTCTCTCTCTGTCTCTCTCTCTCTCTCTCTCTCTCTCTCTTTCTCTCCCTCTCATTATATCTCGCTATCCTAACACTGGTGTACCCTCTCTCTGTCTCGCCCTACCTTCCAGCCTTCCCTCCCCTTTCTTGTTTCCCCGTTAAAAAAAGTCCTCTCGCCCTCCCGAAGTGAAGGTCTCCCAAATGCGCGCCTGGAGCAGGTGAGATTATATAAAATCGCGCCGCATCAACGATGCATCGGCGACCGTGGGACGAAGGAACGAGCTTCAGATCGCGCCGCATCGCCGATGCACTGGCGATGCGGCGCGATCCTCCGGCCCCATACTCATGCCCCGCGTGGGAGGCGCGGCACGGATGAAACATACAAGAGCGCCTAACTTCGCGTTTCGCGCTTCGCGAAACGCGACAGCGCGAACGACTTCGCGCTCTCGCGCCGACCCCCAGGGGAGAAAAAGGAGGACGAGAAGGAACCGAAGCCGAGCCGCGAAGCGCGACGAACTTCGCGCCCCCTCGAGGGCGCCCTTGAAAATGGCCTCCCTCCACCCCTCCCGATCTGCCTCTCTAGGGGGAAAACAAACCTACCTCGCTTTTGACCACCCTCGCTTCCAAGAGATGCCAAACGATGCCAAACTACGGCCTGTACTGGTCAGGCCGCTTGTTGAGGAGGCGCGTGGTATGACTTGGTTTTGCCTGGAAGCGAAAGCGGGGGAGGTAATTCACGCTCTGACTCTCCCCAATTCCCCTCCGGGGACGGTCCCGAACGAGGGTCCCGGGGGGCAGAGGGGGGCCGAGCTGGCCCGAGCCCCTCTCCAGAGGCTGCCGGGAGGAGAGAGCTCGAGCGTACGCCGCCGCAGGAGGCTCCGGCAGGAGGACCCGCAGTCGAAACATGGCCGTAAGATTCAGTCGGGCCTGTCCCCCTACAGGGGGATCTTCGACGAAAAATAAGCAATACCCCAACAGAAAATCAACAAATCATCCAAAAATAGTCTGGGGACTATTTTTTGCGAATGTTTTTGACCTTTTTGGGGTATTGTTTGGGTATTTTTTTTTGTTGCCGAAAATCCCCCTATAGGGGGACACGCCCGACATAATCGTAGGAACGCGGGCCAAGCACAAGCCCCTCTTTCGCCAGAGGGCACGCGGCCGCACGAGGGCCTCTCGAGGGCAAGGGCGCTCCGAGGGGGAGGGCCAGAGCGCGCAGACTGTGCACGGGGTGCCCCTCGAAGGCCAGGGCTGCTCGCGACCCTCGTGCCAGCTGCAGCGGGGGAGGAGGGAGGGAGGGGGGTGGGGAGGAAGGGGAGAGGAGCGCGAGAGGATTGGAGAAGGGGGGCGCAGGAGGAGGAGAAGGGGGAGGAGGAGGAGGAGGAGGAGGAAAAGGAAAAGGAAAACGCGGAGGAGGAGGAGGAGGAGAAAGGAGGAGGAGGAGGAGGAGGAGGAAAAGGTGGAGGAGGAAAAGGTGGAGGAGGAACAGGTGGAGGAGGAAAAGGTGGAGGAGGAGGAGGAGGAGGAGGAGGAGGAGGAGGAGGAGGAGGAGGGAGGAGAAGTAAACGAGAGGGAAGGAGGAGGAGGAGAACGGGCCGGGCGCCCCTCGGGTCGCGGAATGATCATGACGGGAGAATTCTTCACGATTTTCGCCCTCGGGGCTCTCACCGGGCCCCAGGGCGGTCAAGAGAGGACTCGGGATGAAAAGCCGGCCCTTCGGAGGCGACGATAAGGGCGAATAGCCCAGGGGCGGGCGTTCGCCAGGGAGCCTCGCCGAAGACATGAATCATCGACAACCCTGGATGCATGTATTGCTCACCGATCTGCTGTTCGCCCCTCTCGTCCGCCCTGAGCCCTGAGGAAGGGGTCGAAACTTCCAGGCATGCCGCACTCACAGAGCCACATCGGCGGATCTCTGGGCCCCCTCCCTCGCTGGGACTCCCGAGACGGCACAGCAGACGAGCGGGGGCAGGGGCCGGGCCAGCTCCCCATGCCTGCGCCCCTTTCGTGGCAGGCCGTCCTGGGATGGCCCTCTGGCGCGGCGCTCGAGGCAACCGCGCGTGAACTCTCACCCTGCAGGCCAGACGTCTGGAAAAAGCGGCTGGGGGTCTGAATTCAAGGACGCCTGCAGCCAAAGGAGCCCCAGCGGAGGGTCTCCCAGTGCCCCAGCGTCGATGGGACCTGCAGGCGCAGAGGTCGCGAGAGGCCGCAGAGCTCGGACGGCGGGGGGCGGGGCGGCGCGCGCTTTGACGTGCCATCTGCCGGGCGACTGCGGCGCCGGGCCGCGGGGCGCACGGGGGGGAAGGCGACGAGGAGGAGGGCAAGGAGGGCAAGGACAAGGAGGAGGAGGAGGAGGAGGAGGAGGAGGAGGAGGAGGACAAAGAGGGCGACGACAAGGAGGACGAGGAGGAGGAGGAGGAGGAGGAGGAGGAGGAGCCAGACCCCCAACGTCATGTTTGGATGGCCTCAGCAAGCCCCCGGGGTGGACAACGCTTGGTCCCTAGGGCCCGGCGCAAGAAAACCACGCTGCTGCACGCGCGGCCTCTCTGAGAGGGCCTCGGGGCGAGCGGCCGCCGTGGGGGACGTGCTGCTGCCTGCTGCTGCCCGTGCCGTTCCCACCCCCCGCCCGCTGTAGCAAGGGCTGTGTCGACCCCTACCCCCATGCTTCGTGAGGTTTTCGAATGGACTCGAATTTTGGGGCAGACTTGGGGACATAGGCCACAGGGGGGCCCATCCTCGATAGGGCTGCATCCGATCAGCCCCCTCTGGGGTGTATCCCGAGTTCCCCTCCTTTCTGAGCGGCTTGATTTTTCGTGGAGAAGACGGAAGTTGGGGATGGGAAGTCGCCTGCGACTCTGGGCCCAGAACGCGACGGCCCCCTCCACCCCCCCAAGGTGCCACGGTTTACGTGAAGTCCTTCTTCGCCGTCGCGAGGCGCTTGGCGAGGCCGCGGAACACGGCGGTCGCCTCGCCGGTCGGAAGGCCCACCGCGTGCCACCGGATGTAGCCGAGCGGGTCGATCCGCTGGCCCACGCCAAGGGGCCGCTTCTTCCTCCTCCCAACTCCTCCTCTCCGTTCATTCCTCCTCCTTCTCCTCCTTCTCCTCCTCCTCCTCCTCCTTCTCCTCGTCACCCGTCATAGGAGAACAGCGAGGAGAAGGAGGAAGGGAGGGCAAGCATCGAGAGGAGGAGAGGGAGAAGGGGGGCCAATGAAGCCGAGGACGGGACGGAGGATTCAGGAGCAGAAGGATCCCGAGGATGATGAGCAAGAAGGGGGAGGTGGAATACGGGTTGAGGATGAGGGCGAGGAAGAGGAGGAGGAGGAGGAGGAGGAGGATGAGGAGGAGGAGGAGGATGAGGAGGAGGAGGAGGAGGGGGGGGGGCCGGGAATGGGGGGATCATGCAGATTGGAAGGCTCTGTCAGGGAGAAGGCAAGAGGACTGGGGGGGGGAGGGAGAAAAGAAAGAGGAAGATGAACGAGGAGTGGGGAAGGGTGGAGAGGGGATGGGAAGGGTGATGACAGGGTGACGGGGGAGAGGATGGGGAGGCGAGGTGGAAGAGGGAGGGGGCAGATACCGATGGAGGAGGTGGACTGCGGAGACAGGGGCGATTGAGGGGTGGAGAAGCGAGAGAATTTGAGGGCAGGAAAAAAGAAAGGCAAGAGGGAGGGGGAGGGAACTTCCGATGGCGAGGAAAAAGGAAAAGGGAGTGGAACAGGTTGGAAGGAAAGGTTTGAATAGCAAGGGAAATGAATCGAAGGAAAAGGAGAGGGCTGGGTGACATGCGTGGCCTCTTCTTCCGCCGATTTGGCCTCTGAATTTTCTGCTGTGGATGATGACGACGAGACGGACAGGAAGAGGACTGGGAGGAGAAACGTGTTGACGAAGAGAACGGGTGGAAAGACGAAGGGGGCGAATGAGGACGAGTCTGATCATGATGATAAGTCTGATCATTTTGATGATGGTGGTGGTGATGATGATACACTCGGCGTTCAGTGGTCAGGGCGCTGGGTGCGGCGGCAAAGGAGAGCTCGAATTGCATGCTTCTTCTTGGCAGTGGCACGGGCCCTGGCCGCGAGCAGACCATTGAGACGCTCCCCTCAAAAGTGCTGCTCTGGCAGAGGTGGTTAAAAGATGCAAAGATGATGTCACGCACGAGCAGGGCAGGCTTGTGGCAAGAGGCAGGGACGCGTGGCAAGCAACAAGCGGTCAATATGAGACCATCTGAAATAGTCGGGTGGGTGCTGCGGCAACAAAGAAATCCAATGAAGTATGGCTGCTGGACGGGGTAGGTCGTGCAAGACATGGTCGCCCCCGGCAGCGTTGCACCCGAACCGGCAGGATTGCTTCCCCTGGCGGCAGCGGCCTGAAGTGCGCCGTTCGTTGCAGATGGAACGTAAGAGCGCAGCGCAGATGAAAGGGGCGAGTGAGCTTGCAACGCTCAAGTATAGTTAGATAGACACGGTCGGACTGCCACAACTCTACGGAGGGCCAAACGAATGCAAACCTGGGGGCCACGGGCCGCCGCAGGAACTTATTTCTAGACGAGGCTTTCGTGAATTCCCCTTGCATCGGACAGGTCTGAGGGCCGGAGGGCGCGGGCGGGATGGCCTGGAAGGGCTCAAACAACATGCAGAGGGAGCGGGTGATGGGCTCGGAGACCCGCTTGTTTTGCAACGAAACGGACAGGCGGCCTCAGGATCCATCTTGGAGCTCGCGCCGGCGTTGGAATTCGGGGTGGGGGGGCCTCGGGGCAGAGGCAGACGCGATGCACCGCGGCTTCGTTGTCGATCTCCGCCGAGCGCTGCCGCGCAGGAAGGCCTGGAATGTCGACGTGAGCAGGGGCGAAAACGGGCGCCGCCCATCTCGGACCAGCGGTGGGAAACTCAACGCCATGCACTGCCAGGCACTGGGAGAGAACCTGCGCAGGGGAACTGAGCGGAGGGAACGCATCGGCGTCGCAAGCGCAAGTGCTCAGTGCAAGGCCACGAGCAAGGTTGCAAATGTAGCATGGCCTGCCTGTTTTTGAACTGACAGATCGGCTGTCCCCAACTCCTGGAGGGCCCGCCAGGCTCGACGAACGCGCCCAGACACCTGGCCGAAGCCACCGCCCTGAGCAGGGGGGCGTCGAACCACTAACCAGGGAAAATTTGGGCGAGGGGGGCCGTGTCCAGACCTGAGGGAAGCAACTAAGCAATTGCTAGGGCTCGACTGCAGAGCTCTGGCCCAAGAAGCGTCTGCATTCATCCAAGCCAAAATACATTTGGAATCAGAGGGCTCCACGACGGGCCCAAGAGGCGCCCAAAAGGGCTCCAAGACGGCCCAAGAAGGGCCCAAGACGGCCCAGGAGGCCCCCAGGAGGCCCCAAGACGCCTCCAAGAGGCCCCACAAGGTCCTCCAAGAGCGCCTCCAACAGATGTCGTACTACAGCTACTCCAACATCTCCGGATTTCGAATGTGTCTCAGGCAAGAGCGTCATTTTCCAAGATTCGAAAGTTCCGCAAGCCATTTCAACATCTCTATCCTATGAAGATATCTCGAGCGAGAGCTGTCTTCTGACATGACAAGTCTTCCGTCCCCAACAGCATAGAGGCGCCCACGAGGCTCCAAGAAGCATCCCAGAAGCCCCCAAAGAGGCTCCAAAATGCTTCCAAGAGGCCCACAAGAGAACACAAGGTCATCGTCGTCATCGTCATCATCATCACCACCATCATCATCATCAACATCATCATCATCAGCATCAGCATCAGAATCATCATCATCATCATCGTCATCATCACCATCCAGTGCGCCCAGGATCGGCGGCACTGGCCGGAGGCCATTTCAATACATTTGGAATCATGTTGAGAAGGTCCTGCAATGGCGTCGACGTCGTCGGCGAAGGCAAGCGCCCCGGCAGGTCGCGACCCCGAGGGGCACCCGAGGCGGCAGATGGCCGAGTCCGCGCGGAGGGCGAGAAAGGGCCCTGCTGGGCGCGCGCCCCTGCTTGACCCCCCGAGCGATGGGGAAATTAACCCTCGAACCGATGACCTCTAGGCTAACTTCTCCGACGGCGCTCCGATGCCACTCGCCGACGGCGAAGAACATGGGGCGAGGAACACCCTGCTGCAACAGGCGCAGCACGTGCCAGTCTTGGGCTGGCGACGGGAAGGCCGCAACGATGTCCAAGACTAACGGGCCAGCTCCCGCGGGGCCTTGATAAGCGGCAAAATCAAACAGGGCGGCTATTCCATCTCGAAGATCTGGTCATTCATCCGCCGTTTCTTCACAAAGTCTTCCTGGGCAAAATAAACGGGTGACTGGGTCTGGGTGGCAAGGGGGTAGGCCACCGCGACTGCGGGGGGTCTTGCTATCGCAGTTGGGAACAGCGATCGGCCGCGCCAACTAATCTCGAACGCGAAAGATACCCGTGCCCTTACCCAGGCGGGGCGGCAAGGGGCGAAGGGGGCGACGCGCCGCAGCCGACGGCGGTTGCGCATGTGCAGGTGCGACGGCCCATGGAACATTACAGAACGGTGTCTTCTTCAGGCATCCGCCGGCACGGAAGGCGCGCGCGTTCCAATCGGCAGAGTGGCCGATCGCGCATTGGTCACTCTCGGGCTAGAGTTGCTCGTTCGGAGGTGCGCCCACGAATGCGCGCCATCAAGCGTTTGGGGCTCGAAGCGCAAAATGCGCCCTGGGCGTTCTGGGCGGGCGCCGCTGCAATCCCGCGCTCGCCCCGAACGCCGGGGGGCCCGAACGCAAGGCGCGGTCGCCAAGAACTGCTCCCTGGAGTACCCAAAACCCGCCTGGCGTCACCCCAACTAGGTGCGGGTACGTGTCGGGGGGCGCAGTCGCCGACGCGCGTTGATGGCGCCCCCGGACACGCACCCGTACCTAGTCGAGGTGGCGCATGGTCGAAATCACTCTCGGGCGCATTCGCGACCCCCGAGAGCGCTCCCGAACGCGGCCGCAGCGGCCCCCGAGGGAGCGCGAGATTGCAGCGACGCTCCTGCGGGCAGGCCCAACCGCAACGGGGCGGTGGTGCCTGTCCCCACCCGCCCCAATGCCGTTCTAAACCCCGCGTGCACCCCCGATGCCCCCCAGACGTCCCTGACGCAAACCAGGGAATGTCGCTCCAATCGAGAAACCAGCCGTTCAGCGCGTCGCTGCGCCCTGACGCGTGGATGCTGAGGCAGCGCGCACGCGGCAAGCTGATCGGGCGCCGTGGCAAACGCCCGATCCAGCGGACGGCCATGTTCGCCCAGACCGACCCCGGGTAAGGGTATGTTTAGGACCAATGAATTACTTTGCGAATTACAGAATCGACGCCAGGAGCTACGCCGTCGACAATCCTCGGGCCCGAATCCTCGCCCTGCGGAATGAATCAGCGAGCGAGCTACTGAAATGGCCCATCATTTCATTGCGTCCGAAGAGGGGGGGCAGTAGAAGTCGCATGGGCCGCTGAGACAGGTGCTCGCCGGCAGATTGCCGCGCCAGGTATTCAGTGCCGCCGCGGCCTGGCGCGGGCCCGCGTTTGACCCGAAGTTGATGTTCACAGTCGACTTCGGGGGCCCGCCGCTCGATGCCGCAAGAGACGGCCCGAGCTTCCAGCCGCCGCTGACTCATGGCCCCGCAGGGGGTCCTCCCTCGGCCGCTCGGCGCGGGCCCCACTGGAAGCGGCGACGCGCGAGATCCCGAGCGCTTTCGGCCAGGGGCGGGGCGCGGGCTCCGTCGAGCTTTGAGACGCGGGCAACGCTGCGCCGCCGCATTTGGGGGGGGCCAGCGCCAGAAGGGGGGTCGCGGAGGCGAGGGGGCGCGAGGTCGGGGCGGGCGGCGTTCGGATTGGCAGCGAAAGGCTCGAGGAGCCCCGCGCGCGGGGCGTCGCTGCAGCGGCCCCGGGAATGCAGGCGACGCCGCGCGCTGTCGAGTCGAGGGGGGGGGGGGGGGGGGGGGCATCTCCCCCCGTCGAAGAACTGCTGCGCTGCTGGGGGAGCCTGGGGGCAGCGCTTCGCCTGCTGGCGGTGGGGCCTCTGGGGCTGCACGCGGACCTTCAAACTGGCATCGACTTCGGGCCGGAACCAGGGCACCTGGCGCAAGCCGTCACCGCGCGCGCGCGCACTTTGATCTGCATGAGCCGCTCTCTGGGACCCCCAGCAAAACCGGCCCCCCAAACAGCCCGACGCAGGAGAGACTCACTCTCAAAATGTTTGGCGACCCATCTGGGGGACATCGTGCTGGACATCGCATTGGGGGCCAGCTGGAACGCCGCCGGGGCCCGATCCGACTGCCCCCGACGGTCATGAGCGAGCCCGATTGGACAACTTCTGGGGCAGACCTCCAGGAGAACAGAGCTGGGTAAGTTACAGCGCCATGTATCACAACGAACCGAGCTAGCAGCGGCCTGGCGGGCTTCCCTCCTGCGAGCGAAATCAGGCCGAGCGGCTTCGGCAAGTCGGGGGAAACGTCGCCCGAATAAATCGCCCGAGCGAGAGGCCGTCGCCGCCGCGGGCGCCCCATGGGGCGCGAGAGAGAAACTGTTCACCGGGCTCCAGGAAGTTCCAGTCGCCCACCCCGGGAAAAACCGAAGCGGCCCGGAGCCCAAGGGCAGGCTGGGAATATGTTGCCAGGGTTCCAACTTGAGGTCGCGTTTCATTCGCGGCTCAAAATGGGCGCTGGTGAACCTGGGGCAGCCAGGGCGGCCCCTGGATAACTGGTGAGAGGACGCGCCCGCGATCGATGCCAGATCGCGCACGTCGGCCTTGATGCGCGCGGATCGCAAACTTCCGAATCGGAATAACCACGCCGCCAGCGCGAGAAGGTAGACAGGAGCTGAAATGAAAGAGGTCGGGGTAGTCGCGATCCAGGCTGGTGAGGTCCGATTGGCATCCGTGGGCTTCCTGCGGGCATGCGATATCGCAGTGCTAACGCAGCGTGCAAGTTGCCCCGGGAGCTCTCTCCCGGTGGAAAACGGAGCCCGCCGGGGCTCCGAAGAGGGCGCCCGAGTTCCGCGAGAAAAAATTGAGCGCACGCGCCAGTGAAACAGGCCCCTGGCGCTCCGGCAAACGCGGGGGAGAGGAGGAAGAAGGGGAAGAGGACGGGCGGGGGACCCGGCGAGCGCGCGTCCAACTGGCCCCCAGCCTTCGGCCTGGGACAAGAAACGAAACTGGAATCAAACAGGGCGGCCCCGCACCTAGCGCTCGTCTGGCGCGCGATCCAAGAGGGGGATGGGGCCGACGAAGTCGCGGTCCTGCACGTGTCCTGCATGAGCCCACCCCTTGCCGCCTCGAGGAGCGTCTGGATCGCCCCAGGAACAATCTGGGCGGAGGCCTGGCCAATCCCGAGCCTGCTGAGGACCTTGAACTGGAACCTGAAAGAAAAGGGCCCGCAAGGGCGTCGGCAAATTTGCCGAGTTCGAAGGGCTCGCCGTAAAGAGCAGGTAGTGCTCGCCTTGGCACGGGTCGCATCCGAGCTTCATCTCAGGCTTCCAGGGGATGCTGTCGTCCAGGAGATTCGTGCACACGTCCCAAGCCCCTTGGCCATCGCGCAAATCCTCTTCCTCACGTCAATAGGTAGATCTCCGCCGGCCCGCCAGGAATAGATCTGGTTCGTCCTGGTGTCCTGCCACCGCGGCGGGTTCAACCGGACATGGTCGTGAAAGCTCGTGGCGTCCTGCTCGCTTTTGAACTTCATTACGTACGGGGTGGTCGTGTCGCGCGTTCAACCCGAGCGGAGCGATTTGTAGGTCGAGGGCATGGTCACCCCTGGAGGGCTGAGCGTCCAGCTGGGTCTTGTGCAAATTCCGCGGGGAACCACGCGCGCATATCTCGGTGCGATCTGGGTCCTAATCAACGGTGGCCACAGAAACCAGGCCGACCCTGCGGGACTTCGCGCGCCTGTCGGACCTAGAATTGAAGGAACGAGTAGAGGCAGAGGAAGCGGCCGTAGATACGGTTGCTTGAAAGTGCTGAAAATCCGAGAGTTTTTCCTTAACGGTTTGGGTCTGGGCTTCAATGCCTGACGGGCACCCTGGGGCGTTCGCTGCGTCACCTCCTTCAACTTCCAAGTCTCGACGCCGTCGGGAGTGGCGTTGAGCTGCTCCAGCATTGGAATACTTCTTCGCTTTCAGCCTGCATGGTGTTCATCTTCAGGGAGAGCTCGTTCGATGGACACGATGGACTTTGGGTCGCTGTCTCCGATTCGTTGAGCTCGGTGAGGGCGTCTGAGAACTCATTGTGTTGAAAGGCTGCATGCTTCGCCTGGCCCTGCAGCAGCTCCTGGATGGACTCGACTATCGCGGCCATGGTGTACTTCCGAGCGAAGTCTAACCTATGACCGGCGATGCACTTCAAGGTCTGCAGCGCCTGAATCGGGGCCCCTGCAGGGATCGTGACGGCGATAAACCGAAGCCCTCGTCCGCTCGAGCCAGCATGGCTGCGGGCCAGTTCGAGTCGACTCAAGCATGAGCCAACATTGTTATGGACGATGACGGTAAAGATGGCGATTCTGATGATGATGACGCTGATGGTGCTGATGATGATGGCAATGAGGATGCGGATGATGCCGATGATGGTGATGCTGATGCTGATGGTGCTGATGCTGATGTTGGTGGCAACGATGCAGATGATGAAGATGTTGCTGATTACGACGCTGATGCTGCGGATGGTGATGATGATAAAGATGATGATGATGCTGATGATGATGGTGATCATGATGATGATGATGATGATGATGATGATGATGATGATGATGGTGGTGATGATGGTGATGATGAGTATGACGATGCTGATGCTGATGCTGATGAGGATGACTATGGTGATGATGGTGGTGGTGATGATGATCATCATCGTAAGACGAGGAGGGGGAGGACGAAGAGGAGGAGGAGACGGAGGAGAACGAGGAGCAGGACAAGGATGCCTAGGATGAGGTGGAAGGAGGATGACGGGCCAGCGCTGGAGCGGGAGACGGTGGCTCAAGTGGGGTCCCGGGGACGGCGGACTGGTGGCCACCCTCGGATCAAGAGTACCACGGGCAACTCCTTGTTGTAGAGGTGCAGCGCTCGCTCGTACTCCGCCTTCCACTTGCTCCTGTACACGAACGTCGACCAGATCTCCTCCTCCTTCACCTGGCGCCGCAGCTGGAACTTCGTCAACACCTGACGTCTCTGCAGGGGGCGGGGCGCGGTCCGACTGGGCGGATGGGCCAACGAGGGCGGCGGCCAGAGCAACTTCCGGCCGGGAAACTATACCACGGCGTCCTCGGCCATGGTCGTGCCCGGGGCGACACACGTGAACCCTTTTCATGCGCTCGCGCTGACCACGCCTGTGGGGCACGGGCTGGCCATTGCCCACCCAGCGAGGCCAAAGGAATGGCCGTAGGAACAGGCCAGGGGCGGCACACGGCCACCCTTTTCATGCGCTCGCGCTGGCCATGCAGGCGTGGCACGTGCTGGCCATTGTCCACGCCGCACTGGAGAACGGGGGCTCCTTGTGTACACATCGAAGGGCAATGTCTTTGCTGGCGCGACTGCCACGATATGATACATCTGCAACATCTGGAACATTGGACCAGATCCTGCCACGCACCCCTCCATCATGTAGCATATTTAAACCCGGCTGTACATGAACGTACGCACGCACGAAGGTACACACGCATGCGCGACTGAACGTACTTAGTAATTCACGCGTCGTTCCTCTGCTTTGGCATGCGCGAAATATTGCCTGCCCCCCCCCCCTCCCCGAATGTGGGGTGTATGGTCTTCTCTGCGAGTGTTTCCCCTCCTGATCCTCTGCGTTCTCATCGTCCTTCTCCTCCCCAAACATCTTCGTCATACTCAAGCCCCTCTCTGTCTCCTCTTTACGTGACCCCCCTTTCCCACTCCTAGTCCACCGCCTTGATGTGGGAAAAAGGGGGAGAAGGGGGGAACAGGGGGCAGCGGGGGGGAGACCAGAGTCAGGCGGTATTGGCGGCGGCCGCTCGGCTGCGCGCCATCGGAACGCAGGAGGCGGAAGTGGAGCCCGACGGCGTCAAGGAAACGATAAGAGGGTGAAGTGTGCACTACACCCCCGGTCAATATTAAGAAAACCATGAGATAAGAAATTTGGGGGCTGAACTGGGAAGCGGAAAAAATAAGAAAGTAGGGGCTAAATTCTGGGGCAGTTAGAAACCAGCGCCAACGAGCCAACGAGCCAACTCCAAGACGACACTTGCGCTCAAAGGGGCCGCGGGTGGGAGCACAAGCGTGCCTACACTGGCTGCAGTTGACTGCCGACGGCCCCCGCTGCGCCCCGTCGCGGTGAACTTCTGTCTGGCCGCCGGGGCCGGCAAAGGGGCTGCCGAGGAAGCCACGTGCCCACAACGCCTCGGGCAGAGCGTCCGCACACGACGGAGAGAAGAGCTGGCAGCGAGCACAACACAGGCGGTATACCGCGCGATGCGGGGCAGGATGTGCAAGGCCACAGGGCCTGAAGGGTCCAGGAGGAGGAGGAGGGGGAGGAGGAGGGGGAGGAGGAAGGAGGAGGAGGAGGAGGAGGAGGAGGAGGAGGAGGAGAGGAGGGGGAGGAGGAGGAGGAGGAGGAGGAGGAGGAGGAGGAGGAGGCCATTTTTTTTTGCACTGTGAAGGGCTCGAAGACGAGCCCACGAGGGCCCCAGGCGGCCTCCGGCCCGCCGACCGCACCTTTGGCCGCCCGCGGGTTGGGGTCTCCCGGCCGGCAGGAGGGGAGGGGAGGGGAGGACGAGGGGAGGGAGGGGAGGGAGGGAGGGGAGGGAGGGGAGGGGGAGGGGAGGGGAGGAGGGGGAGAGGGAGGGGGGGGAGGGAGGGAGGAGGGGGAGGAGGGGAGGAGGGAGGAGGGGAGGGGAGGAGGGGAGGAGGGGAGGGGAGGAGGGGAGGGAGGACGTGGAGAAACGCACCGAACAGACACGGACCAGGAGGAGAGGGGGAGAGAGGCAGGGGCAGCAATCACGCACGTAGGGGCGGACGGGGGGACGGGCGGGTGCAGTCGTCAGCTGCTCGTGGGGCGGAGGACACGGAGAGTGAGGGCACGGCGGGGCGGAGCAGACGGAGCCAGACTGCGCATGGCCACGAGCAGTCGCAAACTGATTGCAGCCAGCAAGGGCCGACACTGCCTGCGCGCAACTGCATGAACTCCAGGACGAGACCCGGCTGCCCGTGGGCAACACAGAAGGCACCAGAGCTAACCATGTTCAAGAGCTGCCCTCGCAGAGCTGCACCTGGAGCACGCATCTCGGCAAGCGCGGAGCAGACAGATGCCGACACGAACGCTGACGCTGCGCAGCCGATCGCAGCCCCGTCGGTTCGCAGCCTGCGTTGGCAGGACCGCGCCGACCCCCTCGCGCGTCAGAGAGATCGGCGCCAGCCACGCCTGCGACACGCGTGCACGCCGCAGCATCGGAACCATCGCTGCCAGTGCCCAGAGAAATGTTATGAGGCGAAGCATGCAGACATCGTGCGGCGGACGTGCTCGAAGGACGACCCGCCGCGGGCGCGCTCGAGACTTGGAACTCTGCAGCACGGCCGCATTGGCCATGAAGAGGGGCATGGCCACAAAAGGTGCATGAATACATTACGGGGCCAGTGCCCGTTAGGCGAAGACATGAAGACGCTCTTCCATTGCCGCGGAGGACCGTCAACATCAAGCGTGCTGACTGGCGGAGGCAGCGAACGGAGGCCAGAAGCGGAGAACACCATCCCGCGCGGGCCCGCCACTCTCGACAGCGCGAGCGACCCTGAGAACGGCACGTCGCCACTCGGCCGCTCTGTCCGATCACGGCAGTCCGGCACGCGTGAACACGTCATCGTGGGCACGACGGCCGACTGCCAAAGAAAACGTTGACGAATCTCACGCGATTGGGGGGGCGCGCTCTGTCCGATCACGGCAGTCCGACACGCGTAAACACGTCATCGTGGGCACGACGGCCGACGGCCAAAGAGAACGTTGACTGATCTCACGCGATTTGGGGGGCGCGCTCTTGCGCGCCCATCCCCCGGGCCGGGGTCCAAAAAAACCTCGGCGAGGCGCGCCTGCCTGCGCCCTCCTGCTCCCTGCTGGTCCCGCTTCCCTCTCCCCCCATCCTCTCCCCTACCTCCCCCCAATGTGCTGCCCTCTCCCCTCTCCCCTATCTCCCCATCCTCGCCCCTCTCTCACCTCTCTGCCCATTTCCCTCTCCCCATCCTCTCCCCTCTCCCCTATCTCCCCGTTTCCCTCTCCCCCATCCTCTCTCCTACCTCCCCCCATGTGCTGCCTCCTCGACTGAGCACAGGCCGACCGTGCCGGCACCAATAAGGAGCCTGCCACGGACTGTTCTCCGAGCCAAAGAACGTCCCAATAACCAAACCTGTGTTCTCCGAGCGTCGATCCGATGTGTTGCGCCGAGCCTATCTCCGCCAGGCAGGCTCTACGAACATCCCCTGAACACCACACAGAATTCCCAGAACCCTCTCTGGTGGGCCCATCGCCGAGCCAAGACGCGTCACCACTGCTTGACTCGCCCCCTGTGTGGTCAACCCCCGAAGCCCTGAACACATGGACCTTGTTATCTCTTGGGTTCTGTTGTTCCCATCGTACTTAAGGAGCACGTCCCTGAAATAATTCCGAGCATCCAGACAAGTATCGGAACCGTGTCAAACGAGTATCGCCTCCCAGGGCCCGACACGTGAAGACCCTCAAGTTTCGGAACCTTCTTCGTGCTCGAAACTCACTATGGTGATCTAGGCTGAATGATGTTGGAACATCACAACTCTTGGGGGAGATCCTTCACTCCCGCCTGCACTTCGGTGGCGAAGCCGCTCCCGCTCTGCTTCCGCCCTGCTTCCGCCAGCCCCCCACCGGACAAGGGCGGCCCACTCCTCGATCCCACGAAGGCGAAGCTGGAAACGCCACAAGCGGGGGAACAAATCGCAAAAAACGTACGCATTCGGAGTTCCGCGCGGCTCTCTTGGGCTGGCGCTGGATCCCTTGACTGGCGCGACCAGCGCGACAGTGGCGGCGCCGGAGGCGCCTTCAGGGTAAGTCCAGCGCCGATTCAAGAAGCTCGCGCGGACGTCCGAACGTTGATGTGTATACAGTTCTTGCCACGCGCTGAAGGCGTGACCCGTCCTCCTGAGCGGTTCGCTACCTCCGCCCCCTGTTTCGGCCGCGTCCTCCTACTGATCCCCCTCTTGCATGGTGGCACACATTACCTTAACGGCACCTCCGTTGAGGCCTTTCCACTAGCGCAGACATTCCCTGCCTCGCCGCCGACGCAGAGCGGCGACCCCGAGCATAGCGGCGCGTCCGCGGAGGGCCGCGCCGTGGCGAGGCTCGTCCGCCGACCGCTTCCGCTGGACCTCCCCGAAGCCCACGAAGGCGGCGACAACTTTGCAGTCGGCAGCCTCCCAGGGAGTCGCGAGGAGGCTGAGGAGGAGAGAGGAGGGGGAGGAGGAGGAGAGGGAGGAGTTAAGGTACCCTGAAAGACGAGAAGAGGGCAATCGGGCACGAAGCGAGACGAGGGCAAATGATGTCCGTCCGCAGCGCCCGTCGCTAGCTCTCTCACCTATAGAGTAGTGCTTTGGCAGTTCGGCTCGCTGCGGCCATCGCCGCAGGGCGTGAGCTCGGGTCAGCGTGATGCTGATGTGAAGCGCTCGCGTGATGCGCGCATCCGTCGAGCGCAACGGAAGCGGACTATGATTCTTGGGCGGGTACGCAGCTGCGGGCCCAAGGCCCTAGGCTGCGAGCGTCGAACGGAGGAGGGGGGGATCAGGGGACCAGAGGAGGTTCGAAAGCGAGGGGCAGGTGTGATAGTGGGGAAATGAATCTGGCTGGCTCCCGCACCCGAAAACGCATTGTTTCGGGGCGAGCACGCGCATGCGGCCAGTGGTAGTCCAGCCACCGCTGAATGTCCTCAAGGTGGCCCAGCGCCATCTGGGGCGCACCATTTTGAGCGATTCCGTGAGCGATGACCCGCGCTGTTGCAGCCCTCCTGGCGCCGTCGGCTCCTGGAGGCCCCGGGCCGAGATGCGCTTGAGCAGAGTGACGGTACACGGCGAAGCGAAAGCTCGCTCTGCAAGCTTGCGTGCAAACGTGCGCTGGCATTTCGGGCGACGCGGCGGGGCGGCAGCTGCGGCCTCGCGCTGTTCGAAGCGAACGGCGTGCAAAGCGGCTGAGACGGCTGGGCGGGCGAACGGCTTCTGAGGCTGGGCTCCGAGGAGGGTGCGATAATACTGTGCGATGGACTGTTGAGACGACCAGAAAGCGGGCGACCACGCGCCAGCCAGCCAGCAAGGCGCGTTCTGAAGGGAGGTTTCCTCCCATGATGCGTCGGCGAGGCGATCGGCAGAGCGGGCAGCGGCAGCGACAGTTGTGACCTGAGCGGACTGTGGGGCAGGCGGCGGGCTCCACCACGCCATGGCTACGAGATCAACTTTGCGAAGTGAGTTCGGCGGCATGCTAGGCATCTCATGGGGAACATGCTGCTCACGGCGGGCGATCAACCGCTGAAGCGGTAAGAACTGGGCGACATAGCTGAGCGTGGGCAGGACTGAGGTATTATAATGGCGAGCTGTGGCGTCACTGCCACCCCGCACTAGGTGTAGAAGATTTCCCCGTTGCCACCATTCTCGCCCTGGTGCGAGCCACTGCGAAGCCAGCGAAGCCTCGGGGCCGATGAAAGTGCCGAGGTATTTGGCGCAGCCCGCAACCGAGAAACCACCCCAGGAAGGTCCGAGCTCGGCCACAAGGGTTCTGGTCTGGGCAATGGTGTCTGGGGTCGCCGCGGCCCAGAGCGGAACGATGAAACATGTGCGAGGCTTCTGCGAGAGGAGCGCAAGCTCCTCGGCTGCGGCGCAGGGCTCAGGTGCGCGGCGCAGCGCGTCGAAGGAGTACGTCAGTAGCCCGATGTCGTCCGCGCAGGCGCCGAGGTAGCCAGCGCCCAGATTCTGCGTGCCGTCGTGGTGCTCCACACACGTGGCGAGGTGGCGGATGAGCGGGTCTATGGCGATGGCCCAGGCCGAGTCCGAAGCAGGACAGCCCCGCGCAACTCCAGATCCTATGACGAACATGGTGTACCTGACGCCGTCGATCTTGATGTAGCTGTTCGGCGCAAGGTACAGCGCGCGGAAGAGGTTCACGAGGCCAGCCGGAATCCCGAAGTGCTCCAGCGCGGCGAAGAGCCAAACCCGCCCCAAGGACGGGAAGGCGGCAGAGACGTCGAAGCTCGCGAAGACGGGCTTGGCTTGAAGAGCTCCAGGGAGTAGATCTGCGCGCCGCATCTCAGAGTCGAAGCGAACGATGCGCCTGGTGAAATTGCGGTTCTGCACGAAGCCCTGTTGTCCTATGTGGGTGCGCTTTGCCACAGCGCCCTTGATGAGGTAGTTGGCTGCCCCAGCAATGGCTTGTAATGTCAGTGCTCTTCAGCGGGAGCGGTCGGGTATCTTCAGGAGCTCGGTCTGTCGTGAATTCGCCAAGGGCGTTGTCGCCCTTCGGCAGGAAGGCGAAGTCGGCATTGCTCAAGTCGCGGATGTTGTACTGGCCAGAGCAGAGGAAGAAGGACACGTCCTCCAGGAGGGTCAACGAGGCATCGTGCGCGAGCCAGGCGCAGCACGGCAAGCAGTCGGGCCCTGGTGCTGACGGCGAAGTGCGCTGCAGGAAGGCCTTGCCCTGCGGCTTCGCGGGGGTCCCAATGTCGAGGATCTCGCCCTTCGGCATGTGCGTGTGGATGCAGTTGGTGACCTTGGTCTCGTCGACGGGCTTGGCGGCGAAGACGGGCTCCCAGTGGTCGCGCAGGGCGGTGGCCATCGCGCCACTCTGTCTCGCTATCTTGGGCCCGTCTGGGCCCGTGACCTTGATCCCCTGGAGGACGAGACGGCGCTTCCAGGGGGGCCAGAGGAGAGCCCGGGGCTGGGCGGCCGGGAGGACCTGGCGGAGTTTCTCTGGGTCCAGGGCGCCAGCGCGCCCCTGGGGGCGCTGTGCGGCTTGCCGCGCGAGAGAGAAGGAGAGAGAGAGAGAGAGAGAGAGAGAGAGAGAGAGAGAGAGAGAGAGAGAGAGAGAGAGAGAGAGAGAGAGAGAGAGAGAGAGAGAGAGAGAGAGAGAGAGAGAGAGAGAGAGAGAGAGAGAGAGAGAGAGAGAGAGAGAGCCGCGCCTCGAAGTCGCGGCCCAGCTGAAGCGAGGCCGGCGAAGACGGCAGGCTCGTTGATCGCGACGATGCCGTCGGAGATGTTGACGAACTTGGCGCCGAGGTCGGTCGCGGAGGCAACTCTGCGGGCCAGTTGAAGGTCTCGGCGCCGAACGGCTCGCGGGATGGAGCGCACCGTGTAAACCCTGCCGGCCAGGAAGCCTGTCTTGTTGGTATCGCTGGTAGCCCGGCGCACCCAGTCGTCGCGAACCAGCCGGGCGGCCTCCGTCATGAGGCGCTTGTGTGTGCGCCAGCGGCTGTCCAGCGAGACGTAGTCGAAGTTGGTGGCGCCCAGGAGCTTCTTGAAGTAGATGGCGCCATTCGGGTCGCGGAAGATCGGGGGGGGGGGATGGCCTGCTCGTCCTTCGGGGTGCGCGGCTTGATGCCGATGGAGAAAGCGATGGTGGCGTGGTCGCTCAGGCGATTGTCCGAGAGCAGCGCGCCGTCGTGCACCGCGTTCGCGTGGTGGCGTGCGAGGGCAGGCTGATGAAGACGCGGTCGATGGTCGCGGCGGTGAAGTCCGAGCGTTTGAAGCGCGCGGGGAGACCGGTCTCGATCAAGCATGGAGTCGAAGAGGGACTTCCGGAGGGGCTGCTGCTGGCGCATGCTGTTGCCCAGCGCAAGCCTGGCGCGCTGCGGCTGCGGCTGCGGGAAGCTCTGCGGCGGGCGGCTGGCTACGTTGAAGTTCCCGATCGCGATGAAGGTGCGCATGCGGTAGTTAGCTTCCGCCCATGTGCGATGCGGCTCCCAGGCCTGCTGGACCTTGCGGCGGCTGGCGTCGGCGATCTCGCGATGGTGCACATTCATAGGGATCAAGGTTGCACGCGCGACGGCGCGCGCGGCGGCCGCCAGCTGGACGCGACCAGGAACGAGTTCTTCGCGAGCGAATAGCGGGAGCTGGTTCGGCTGCAGCTGCTCGAGCTCCATCGGGGTAAACCAGGGGATGCGCGTGGCGACGCCGCCCGCGGCGTTCGGGTCGTCGCCGTCGTCGTGCGAGACCTCAGAGAAGAAGAGCTTGTAGGGGCACGGCTGCGCGTCGACCCAGCTGCGGAGCAGAGCCTCCCAGCCGTGGACCTCCTGCAGTGTGATGACGCAATTGCGCTTCATATACTTCGCAAGGGCGGCCTGCTTGCGACGGCGGCGCTTGCCCTTGTAGCACATGAGGGCTCTGGCTTCCCACGTGGCGATAGTGGTCGGCTCGGTGGTGTCGTCAACCTTCCACGGGGCCCAACGATAATGAGCAACGCCACGTGGCCGTCTCCGCGTCAGCAAAGAGCGCCAGGAAGGAAGTGGCGTTGCCGCGATCGATGCTGGAACTGCGGGTGGTCGGCGGCCTAGTCGTTCCACTGGATAATGGACGGGTCGGCTTGACCCCTGACAAGGATTTTGACAATGGGCATTGAGTCAGCGTGTATTTCGCCTTTGTTCCTGAACGCTCTCCATTTCGTTATTGGGCATCGTTGCTGCATGAGCTGGAATAGTTTCTCTGTTTGAACTTCTGCACGGGTCTGCTTGGACGACTTGTCGGGGTTGAGGTATATGTCGCAGTGCTGCCCAGCCACGTCTGTCGATGCAAATCTACCCACTTCCCAGCGGCGTCTCGGAGGGCACGTGATTTGGCAAGGGCGCGAAGCACTGCGAGAGCTTCATCTCCTTTGACTTGTAATATGAAGCGGCGAGCGGGTTCGTCACCGAGAAGTTAGACATGGCTTGAGTGTCAGTTGGCCGCGGCGATCCACTCCTGGAGGTCATTGAGCAGCAGGTCTGGCGCGATGGGGCGTTGGCTTCCGATCGTGGAGAGCGTCGGGTCGGGCTGTCTGTCCTATGCGGCAAGGCGGTTGAGGTCGGTGATCGGCGTCTGGGTTTCGGCGAGAGCGAGCGTGTCGCGCAGCTGGTCGATCTGTTGCCACGTGCGTTGGTGTTCAGCAGCTTGGCGGTCCTGTTCTCTGCGAGTGCGGGCAGCTCCGTCGTGTGGACCGTCAACTCTGCGTGCGGTAGCGGCGTTTTGTTGTTGAACGAGATGTCTGGCAGTTTCATGAGATTCGGCGGGTAGCTGGCCGACTTGAGCTTGAAAGCGAGTAGCGGCTGTAGCGACTTGTCGTTGCATAAGTTCACGAAGGGCGACGTCAAGATCTTCAGGAATTCCAGGAAGCGGCCGATTTCGCTCAGCAAGTGTAGGCTGCGGCTCTGGACAAGGTGCGGCGAGTCCAGGAGCTGGTGCGGCTTGTGCGGCAGCTGCGGCGGCAAGCTCTTGAGATGGAAAGGTAGGTGCCAGTTCGACGTCACGCGTGAGCTGTGAGCCGAACCTGCTGTTGGCCCAGGGGTCGGTGGCGCCCAGGAGCGGGTCAGCAGGAGGATGACCAGGCGGTGGCATATCTCAACCTTCCATGGCCACGGGGGCGGCTTCGGCAGGGGCAGGGCCTCCTGATCTGGCTGAAGATCGCGCTGAGGTTGGCGGCGGTCTCGCAGAGCTTCGGCCAGTAGCGCGTGAGGGAGCACCCGCGGGGCCTTGGCTGCTGAAGCCCGCGTGGCCAAACTAAGCTGTCCGAGGTGTTCGCGAGCTGCACGTCGACCGTCGCGGCGAGGCTCTTCTCGGCGGGGCTGGCGGTCGTCAACACGCTCGGGGCGGCGAGGCTCGTCACGGCGATGCTGGCGGTCTTCGCGTGTGCTGCGGGACGTAGATCCGTTCGATGCAGACTGGCTTCGGTCTAAGGAGGCGGCCGACATGATGTCGAAGGAGCTGGTCGTAGTGGTCGCGGGCGTTGGGAACCGAGCGCCTCCAGAGATTCTGGTCCAGAACGTGGTGGCTGAGGCACAGGTCCAGGAGGCGGTCGCTGAACGTGGCAGCTTGGCTCACGAGCCAGGGTTATGAAGAGCTCCGTGCAGCACAGCGCGACGGTAGTCAGCAGCTTGCACAGCGAGGGAGCGAATATGGAGGGGCGGCCGCTAGCCCGCGAATGTGGCGGCAAACGTCTGGATGCTGGATCGCTTGGGAGCCTACCCCGCGAAGGCAGCGAATGGAACGAAATTTGGCCTTGAGCCAAAATGGCTACGGAGGAGGTAAGGGAGGAGGAGGAGGAGGAGGAGGAGGAGGAGGAGGAGGAGGAGGAGGAGGAGGAGGAGGAGGAGGCGGAAGAGAAGGAGGAGGAGGAAGAAGAAGAGAAAGAGGAGCGAGGAGGGAGGAGGAAGCAGTGCAGACCACGGTGCTCGATCCAGAGAGGGCTTGGGAGCACCACGACGGCACAGATCCTACGACCGAGCCCGCGGAGGGGCGGGCGGGGGAGAGACGAAATGGGGAACGGGGAAGGGAGGGCGCAACCCGCCCGCCCTCAGGGGGGCAGGCCTCGGGCGCGGCCGCCTCGGGGCCGCCGCCGGGCCACCCCTGGCCGCGGCGGCCGCCCCTCTCCTCTCCTCCTCGGGGGAGGCTCGGTGCTCGAGGCTCGGGGCTCAACGTGTTCCTGCGGATCGGTTCGGTTCGGTGCTCGAGGTTCGGTTCGGGAGGCTCGGAGGTTCGGTGCTGGAGGCTCGGTGCCCGAAGGTTCGGAGGTTCGGTTCAAATGTTCCTGCGGGAGGTTCGGTGCTCGAGGTTCGGTTCGGGAGGCTCGGAGCTCGCTGAACACGCTCGGCTCTGATGCCTCCGAGCCTCCAGAGGCAGACCTCCTCGCGCCGTGGGTGGCCACGGTCGGGAACGCTCACTTGGCGTGCCGCGGCGGCGGCCCCGCCGACGCTATCGGCCGTGCAAGCGGATAGCGTGTCGCCCCGCTCCGCAGGGCGGGACGCTCGGAAATGATCGGGACGCTGACGCCTGGCGACCTGGAAGTGGATAGCGTGTTCACGCCGAAGCGCGCTGGGTCAGCGGAGTGACACGCCAAGCAGAAGTTCCCGGCCGTCTCGCGACGGAACGTTTTGGGCCACGTTCCGCCTCCGCTGTCCGCGCGGCCAGGGAGGGCCCCCCGGATCCAGGCGCAGCTGGTCGCGCCTCGTTCCACCTTGCCGTCCTCCCTCCTTCTCCCGTCGCCATCTCCCCCTCACTTCTCCGAATCATCCCTCCTCCCCCTCCTCCTCGTCCCCCTTCTCGTCCTCTTCCTCCTCATCCTTGGCCCCCTCATCGTCATCCCTCCTCCTCCTCTTCCTCCTCCTCCATCTCCCTCATTATCCTGCTCATCCTCCCTGCCCCTCCCCCTCCACCTCCTCCGCCTCTCCCTTCTTGTTATTCTTCTTCTCCTCCTCCTACTCCTCCTCATCCTCCTCCTCCTCCTCCTCCTCCTCGTCCTCTCCTCTACTCGGGTGTTCGCAGATGGTTGGTACCGCCATAAGGGGTTGGGGCGTTAGAGGAATACCGCGATGGGCAGGACGTGGACAAGAAATATAACAATCCCCTGGCTGGGTTCTCTCCCCGACCCCACCTTGAGCTGACCCTCCGTCTGCGAGCCCCGGATCTGCCCCTCCACTGGGACCTCGGAGAGCAGAGTCGTCCTGGCGCTCCAGCGAATGATGGAGCGTTCTTCCACCAGACCGGCTGGCCGAAGCGCTGGCTCCGTCTGTGACAACAGAAGCAGATGCTCACCACCTTGGCAACAAAAACTGATCCAGAGCGTGGTCGGGTAATAGCTGTGAAAGCGCTATCCTGGGTCGCCTAACTTCGCGCATCGATGCGCGACGCGTGGTGATCTTCGCGTCCTCGCGCCCTTGCGCCGCTGTCCTTGGGAAGGGCAGCTGCGTTGGCCTAGACCACGCTGCGCGAAGCGCCGCTATATTCCTGCCATGGGGGTGACCTAGGTTATCCTACCTCTCCAGCTGGACCCTCCCCTCGAACTCGTTCCGGACAGATACCGATCGTGGACAACTAGGATCCACACGTGGGTCCGGCGATTCCACCACCCTTCCTCGTAGTGCAACTTGAAGACCTGGGTGTCTTTCAGAGCGCTGAACTCGTCGCCGACCTCGTTGAGCCACTGCCGCAGCCCTGTCCACAGCCCGCTCAGGGGCTGACCAGAGAAGATGAACATCAGCGTAGTCTTTTTCTGCAGGCGCGGGAAGAGCGTGAACCCCCTCATCCTGATCTTCTGATACGGGTCTCCTGAGATAGTATGGCTCCGCATGGTCCCACCGATCAGGCCGACCACGATAGCGAAGCGGCCCATCAGGCCAGGAGGAGATGGCGGAGGACGGGGAAGGGAAGGGAGAAGAGGAGAGCGTTTTCGACAGATCGCGAAGCGTTTAGGCAGCCTTCCAGATTGGCGAGGGCAAGGCTGATACGGCGATAATTCTGAAAGACAAGGTCGCGGAAGGGGGTGAAGAATCGGGTAGGAGTGAATGCAGAAGAGGCGGATGTAGGGGTATGCTTCGGAGTGGGAATAAGAATCAAGCTAGCCAGGTCGAACAAGTCATCGGGCCCCGCCCATTCGTCCCACCCATACATCGACCTTGGGATCCGAGCGCGTTCCCCCCACTTGCTACGACGTGGCGACGGGGCACCTGCGCGGGCGCCGTGCCAAGGCGGCAGCGACACTGTCAAGATGTCCCTGCACAGCGTTCGCGGCGACGGCGAAGCACGCGCCGTGCCGAGGCATCACTGCCACTCTCCCTCACGGACTGCGCGGCGACTGGGCGAGGACTGTGCTCCGCCCGCTCTGGCGCGGCCCTCCTGCCGGGGCACGGCACACGGAGCGTGCGTCGCGACCACGCGGGCACGCCGCTTGCAAGCGAAATGTGCACGGAGCTCGCGCGGGGCCCCCAAAAAACTGGGGGAGCGACACATATGCGCCGCGCCGGGGCGGGATCGCCGCTTCCAGGCCACGTGCTGCGCGGCGCCGGCGCGAGAGCGGCATGTTCGTCCGCTCGCGCGTCGATGAAATGGGAATGGTGTGCAAAAGGTGTGTGCCACGCCCAGAATGGAGCTCAAGTCTCAAGACAAACGAGCGTGGCGCCAAGGCACGAGCGACATTTCGCCCTTTCGCGAATGATGTGCGCCCCGTCCACTCGGGCCACGCGATCTGCAAACCGTCCACGCCAAGACGTCCACGGTGAGAGGGAGCACGTCGACCTCGCTTTGTTGCGAGCAGGCAGGGTGGGGGGTCCCGGATGTGATCCCTATCGGCTCGCTGGGTGGCAGAGTGGGAGTTCACATTACAAAGGCCCCCCCTGGCCAGCTCGAGCGAGCCAGCGGGCGAGGACGGGGGAGGCCGGGGGAGGAGGAGGACAAGGGAGGGCAAGCATGCAGGTGGAAGATGTGGCGGCAAGAGCGGGACCAGGAGTGGGCAGCAGGCCAGGGAGGCCAGGGGAGTGGGCAGCAGGCCAGAGGATGGGGGAGTGGAAATCGAACGAGGAAGCAGGAAGTCCATAGGCAGGCCGATAAGCATGAGGGTACGGAGGAAGCGCGGGGGGAAGAGGAGGAGGACGAGAAGAAGGATGATGGTGTGTGTGTGTGTGCCAAGAGCATGGGGGGAGAAGGAAACAACAAGTGGAGACGAAGAGACATCCCCATCCTCGTGTCGCCGTCGTCGCCCTCATCCTCCCCCTACACCACGTCGCCTTCCTCCTACATCTCCCCCTCCTCCTCCTCCCAGTCCCTACTTCGCCCCCTCACTCTCGCTCTTCATCATCATCCTCTGAATCGCTCGGCCGCCATGCGTCCCAGTGGGGGCACAACCCTTCAGGGGATGCCAAGGGCAGCGGGAGCGAGCACACCATGCCCCGGGGCAGCGGGGCCGAGTGCCCCCCCGGGGGGAGGGCACTCGCCGGTGCACGCAGCCAGCGCTGAGGAGGGGTGACCACGCGTGCGAGAAGGATGACGGGGAGGGCGAGGTTGGATCGAGGAGGAGGAGCAGCACCAGAGGCGGGGCGGAGGGGGGGGAGGGGGGGGGGGGAGAGAGAAGGGAGGAGGATAACACGGACGGGGGGCATGGTAACGACGAAAGGTACCACGGAGCCGCCGAGGCAGAGGCAGGGGGCAGAGGAGATGGGGGTGGACGTGGTTGGTCAGGCTGTGAGCCCGCCTCGCGACAACGAGGCCGCGCATGCCTCCCTGGCTCCATCGAGCCTGCCCTGGGTCCTCGACGTTCCGCTCCTCAACGGCGCCGAGCTTCGCGATCTCACGCTGCGCGAAACGCGAAGCGCGAAGAACTTCGCGCTCTCGCGCCGCCCCCCCGTGAACAAAAGGAGGAGGAGGAGGAGGAGGAGGAGGAGGAGGAAAGGGAGGAGGAGGAGCAGGAGGAGGAGAAGTTGGAGACGAACCGCGAAGCGCGAATGACTTCGCGCCATCAAGGGCACCCTTGGCTCCTGCTCCTGCGTCGTCCGCTCCCGCTGCCCCTGGCTGCCTCCCGTCCTCCTCCTCCTCGCGCTCCAGTTCCGCATCCTGCTCCTCCCTCTGATCGTGTTCGTCCTCGGCCTCGTGGCCGTCCCCCCAATCCTTGCCATGATCCAGTTCGTTGCTCTCCGCATCCTCGTACTTTCTCGTTCTAGATCTCTCCTTTTCTCTCCCTCTCTCCATCTCTGTCCCCGTCTCTCTCTCGCTCTCTCTCTCTCTCTATCTTCCCCCCTCTCTCTGTCTCTCTCTCTCTCTCTCTCCCTCAGTCTCTATCTCGCCCTCTCTCTTGTTCCATCTCTCTCTCTCTCTATATATATATATATATATGCATTCCCCTTTATAGAAGTGTGCATTTTGATTGTCATCTCTCAATCTTTACACCTATACGCATTCATGCAAATGTGCATCAATGTGCCTACCTCTCTCTATGTCTCTCTCCCGCTCTCTCTCTCTCTCTCTCGCTCTCTCTCTCTCTCTCTCTCTCTCTCTCTCTCCCCCCCCGTTGCTCACTCAACCCTTACACCGCACCCTTCTATTCCTCTACTCCTCCTCCTCCTCCTCCTCCTCCTCGAGCTTCCTTGCCGTCTTCCTCCTGATGCTGGTGCCGACTACCCCCAAGGAACATCTAGGCCAGTCTCCTGTCTGGAACACCGGGTCCACGTACATGTCCTGCGCAACAGCCACAATGATCTAGCAGTGTTCTAGAGAGCCAGAAGCGGACCATGAGCCACAAAGTATCAAATCATGTCCTATTATATTTGTGAAGCATGCCCGCTGCCACCCGCGTGACAACCCCTGGACGATTTGACCTTGTCTTTTTCCATCGAGATCTCCTGCAGGCAGCCGATGTGTTTCTGTAGGTGGCGACGTCCGAGCCCTACCCCCCTATTAGCCTTCGATGCTCCTGAGTCCATGGGGGGCGGGGGCAAAGGTTAAGAATTTGCCACGCGTTCTACGCATTCCGCAACCTTCCCCCGCCGCCCAGCGAGTTTCGGCGGCGAGCCCCGTGGGGGAAGCGAGCCCGTTTCGGCGGGCCTTCTCAGAAGGCTCGGAAGCCCCCTGGCCTTCAGCGAAGTCTTCGATGGCCTCAGGGACTCAGAACACTTCTCTGGAGGCCAGGGCGCTCCCTGAGAAGCCCCCGCTGCCTTCTGAGAAGACCTCCTCCTTCTCACTTTTCCCCCTCGCTCGCCGCCGAGAGCTGCCTGAGGAGGAGGAGGAGGAGGAGGAGGAGGAGGAGGAGGAGGAGGAGGAGGAGGGGGAGGAGGGGGAGGAGGAGGAGGAGGAGGAGGAGGAGGAGGAGGAGGAGGAGGAGGAGGAGGAGGAAGCGGGAGCAATGTTCGGCATGTCGCCGCCGATCCCGCTAACGATCGCCCGCGCCGGGCAGCGCGAAGGGGGCACGGCTCCCACGGGGCCAAAGAGCTCTCCGCCTCTGCCGGCAGCCCCCCCTCCCCTCGCCTCCGTCCTCTTCTTTGCCACCGTGCCCTCCCCTTCTGCCATGCCCCCCTTCTTTCTCCTACCTGCCCCCATCCTTTCCTCCTCCCTCCTGCCTCCTGCCTCCTCCTGCTTCCCTTCTCCTCCCTCCCCCTTTCACCCCTCCACCTCACTCTCTTATTCTCCCTCCTGCTTCTCTTCCTTCCTAATCGCTCCATGCCTGCCTGCCTACCTCCCCCCCTCCCTCACTTGCGATCTCCATGGCTACTACCTATCTTACCTACCTCCATCCATCCATCCCTCAAGAAGACTTCGAAGGCACGAGCGCTCCACTTGGAGGGTTGTCCTCGACGTCACCGAGCGCCTCGTGCTGCAGGTACGGATGTCAAACAGTTGTGGGGAGCTGGGGTTCATCAGGCTGCCTACTTTGGGACGGAGGTCTTGGGGGTCGCGGAGCAAACGATCACATCTAGGATTAATACTGCTGGCCCAAGGCGTGCTACGAGTTTCCGGGCTCTTTCCCTGGCGCCCCTGGAGGACCACAGTTGGACGTCAGGGCACAGACGCTGCATGGACTGGCCTCTGGTTGTCAGGAGAGCCTCCCAGGACACCAACAAGTCTGTAGTTTCCCTACCACAGGTCCGACAGTTCGCCGAACTCGTCCTGACCAAGCCTCCTCTCGGAGAGGGACATACATATCCAGGGACCGCTCGGAGCTTCCTGGCTGAGCCTTCAGAAGAAAGGATGGGCCTGAACGGCCTCGTTCGTTCGAATTCGCCATAGGCGACGCCGAGACGTCCCTGCCACAACCACCCCACCAGCTCTTTCGCACAGCTCCAGTTCGGCAACAATTCTGGCGGAACTACAGCGCCAAGTAAACGTTAACATGGGAACAGGTGATATCGATGTCTCCCACGGTCTGTCCGAACATGGTCTTTTCAAGCCAGACGTGGTACATTGCTGTCATTCTAAGCACAGTCCATCTAAACCGTGGGCCGTCTTTCGAAGACAGGGTACGAAACTGGCGCACAGCGCACCCACCTGTGGAGCCCCTGTCGATGGCACTTGCCACAGTCTGTCGCGCTGCCCTTCCTCTGCTGGGCTGCACACGTGACCAGCACTTGCGGGAAGCAGACATCGAGGCGCTCAGTAACCCACACTGCATTTGCTGGGTGTGCTTGTTTTTTTTCCCGAGCCCCCCCCAGACCCCAGGGGTTCAGCAGGCCGCGCTTTGGTCTGAGGAGGGCCTTTCGCCCGCCCAGGCTCTCTTCGGGGAGGCTTATGTTGATGGCAGCGTGGCCAAACACTACCACCCATCTCGCCCCTGGCTGTGCCTTGGTCAAACGGGTGCACAATGAATCAACGTGTGCCTATCTATGCGGGCCAGAAGGCCGCGGGCTCCCGGCCTCCTCACCCGCTGCTGAGCGTGTTGCCCGAGTCGCTGCCAGCCTGCTTCGAGGAATAACCACACGTCACTGTGACTATGCGACGGCGTGCTTGCATTCCACAGTCCAGGTGGGCCATGAATCGTTATAACAGGTTTGATGGACTCGGCGCCCTTGCCATGGGGGGACAAAGCCAGTGGAGCTGGCGGCGTGCGGCCGCCAAGGTCAGGGCCCACCAGCTCATCCAGCCACCCACGCCGAACAGGGAGCGGTGGCAGGGCGTGGTGGGCAAGCCCGAGGCCGATCGCGCTGCGCAGATGGCTGCCTCCAGACCTCCCGCAGCCCGCGAGGGCGGCCGCGCTGCCCAGGCTATAAGCTCGGCGAGCAAGCGAGACGCTTCCCGGACGCTCTCTCCTCCCGAAGCCTTCGCCCTGTGCCCCACGGCGGGCCCGAGAGGGGGAGGCCAGGGATTTTTGTTTTGGAGCTCGACACTCCGCTGCCGCAGGATTCGAGCACCGGGGGCAGGGCCCAGTGCAAGGCAGAGCCCTGGCGGCCCTGCAGGCCTCAGAAGAGGACGAGCCTGACTCCCGCGCGCCCGTGCTGGGCACAAGCAGAGCTGGCGACGAAACTCGTGGGCTCTGTCTCCGCGGCCGCTGGAGACGCATGCCGGACGAAGCAAAGCAAACACAAACAAATAAACAAGGGGGCCTAGAGAAAGAGAGATGTAGAGAGAGAGAGTGTGAGAGAGAGAGATAAAAAACAAAAGAAATAGAGGGAAATAGAGAGAGAGGGATACCTATATCTGTATGCATAGAGAGGGAGGGCTACACTGGCCACGCGGCCGCCTTGGCAAAGCTCGCTCTCCAAAGAAATGCCCACAGGTTGCACGTGTTCGACCGCTTGGCTGACGAGAGTCTCTTTGTAGCATGCATCCAACGTGGCAAGTGTCCGGAGTGTGCGCTCAAGGGGTTCCACCAGCAGTGCCCTCGAGTTATGTTTTTTGTTGTCGCGTGGATCGCGCTGCTGTGTTGGGGTAGGCACTTCAAGGGTTTAAGAAGCCACCGAGCCCCAGCCCTCGAGTCGCAATAAGCGAAGTCAGACCCATTTTCCGAAGCCGTGCGATGATCCTCCCTCCACCCGCCTCCCCTCTCCCTTCTCCCTGTTCCCTCCTCCACCTCATCCTCTTTCTCCTCCTCCTGCTCCTCCTCCTCCTCCTCCTCCCCCCTTCTTCTTCCTCCTCCTGTAGGCCCCTGGAGGCCTCCGTGGGCATCGTGATACCTCCAAAGGCTTCTGCGGACGTACGGATACAGCCTGAGGAGGAGGAGGAGGAAGAGCTCTGCAGGCTCGCGCTCAAAAGACGGGGGTCTGAGGCAAAGCTCTGCCTCGACCTCGCAACGGCTCACACACGCACGTGGAGGCGCTGCGTTCAGGCTCGAACTCAAGAGGCGGAGGTCTGAAGCAACTCTGCCTCGGCCCGAGCCCAAGCGCCCCCCCTGGAAATAGTTCCGCCAGGGCCCATACGCCCCAATCAGAGCCTACCCTCTCGCTCACTATACAGCCTCATGCTTCTGCCTCCACCTTATCATCCCCTGCTCCCGTCATGTATCTCCTCCTCGACGTCGTCCCCCTCGTCTCTGAAGAGGAGAAGAAGACGGTCGGGAGGAGGTCAGGGGGAAGAGGGTGGATGGGGGGAGAATTATCCCAGTGCGAGCCTACCTAGGAGTTGGAGCATCTAGGAAAGCAACATCTATATCTACACCGACGGCTACATTAACATCTACACCTGCATCTACATCTACATCAACATCAACAGCGAGGCTCACATCTACATCTGCAAATACACCTACATCTACACCTACATCTACATCTACATCTACACCTACATCCACATCTACACCTACACCTACATCTACATCTACATCTACACTTTCGCATTGGTTGTGCGTTTGCTTTGCATTGCCTTGCCTTTGCAGAGCCTAGGTAGGGAATTCAGAAGCTAAGCTAAGCTAAGCTAAGCTAAGCAAAGCTAAGCTAACGTATGCTATGCTATGCTATGATATGATTTGCTGCGCTGTGCTATACTAAGCTGTTCAGCACTGCTCGCGGCTCCTGAAAGTGCTGCAGGCTGTTCAGCACTGGTTGCACTAGGTTCAACGCTGCTCGCGGCTCCTGCAAGAAATGCAGGCTGTTCAGCACTGCTTGCGGGGGCTCCGGTCCGGCCATCGAGGCTAGCTCGGCACCTGTCGCACATTGCTTTTGCTTTGCCTTTCCTTTGCTTTGCGTTTGCTTTTGCTTTGCTTTGCTTTGCACTGCTTGTGCTTTGTTTTGCTGTTGCTGCTGTTGCTTTGCCTTAACTTTGATGCTATGCTATGCTATGCTATGTTGCGCTATATTATGCTGTGCTATCCAATGCTATGCTATGCTGCGCTATACTGCGCTATGCTGCGCTATGTTATGCTATGCTATGCTATGCTATGCTAGGGTATGCTAGGCTGCGCTATGTTATGCTAGGCTATGATGTGCTATGTTATGCTGCGCTATGCTGTGCTATGCTATGCTGCGCTATGCTATGCTATGCTATGCTATGGTATGGTATAGTATGTTATGATGCGCTATGATATGCTGTGTTATGCCATGCTATGATATGTTGGGCTATGCTATGCTATGCTATGTTGTGCTATGATATGCTGCGCTATGTAATGCTATGCTATGATATGCCATGCCATGCCATGCTATGCTATGCTGCGCTATGATATGCTATGCTATGCTATGATATGGCATGATATGCTATGAGATGCTGCGCTATGCTATGCTGGGTTATGCTATGCTGTGCTATGATATGCTATGCTATGCTATGCTATGATATGCAATGCTATGCTATTATATGCTAATGCTGCGCTGCGCTAAGCTAAGCTGATCTAAGCCAGGTTAGGCTAAGCTAAGCTTAGCTAAGCTAAACTAGGCTAGGCTAAGCTAAGTTAAGCTACGCTCAGGTAGCTTAAGCTAGGCTAAGCTAAGATGAGCTAAGCAAAGCTAAGCTAAGGGGGCGCAACTGGGGGAACCGCGGGGCGGATACTGGGGGAACCGCCCAGGGCGAGGAACACTGCCCGGCCCCTTTAAGCCCAGCGAGTAAGAACCCTCTAGGCAGAACCTAGGTAGGGAACAGAAGGGAAGAGGATGCAGGAGGGGGGAAGCAGAGGAATCAGGGAGAGGGGGGAGAGAGGAGGAATGGACGGGATGGGAGGAAGAGGGGAGGAGGCAGGAGGAGCGGGGCGGAACAGTCCTCGGAACGAGGCGGAGGGAGAAGAAGGGGGAGCGGGAGGACGACGACGAGGGGGAAGGAAGCAGGACACGGGGACGGAGGACGAGGACGAAGAGGGAGAGCCCAGTGTCCAGCGGGAAGCGATAGGCGGCCTCCCTGGGCACGAGCACCTCGGTAGCAGGGGCGGATGGACCGCGCGCCTCCCGCCGGCGGAGGCGGTGGTGGCGGCCAAGCGAAGGCGGCGACGAGAGCGGGGCGATGCAGACGAGGCGGCGAGAAGCCTCCCAGAGGCCCAGCAAGGAGGCAGAACACCAGGGAGGGCCGCCGTCCTCCTCCTCCTCCTCCTCCTCCTCCCTCCTCCTCCCTCCTCCTCCTCCTCCTCCTCCTCCTCCTCCTCCTCCTCCTCCTCCTCTTCCTCCTCCTCCCCCTCCTCGGCGTAAGACGAGGCGGCGATGCGGACGACGAGCTGGCCAGGTGGCCAAGTGGCCGGCGGAGCCGACAGTGCGGACGACGAGGCGGCCAATCGGAAGCGGCGAGGAGGACGGCGCCGCTCGCCCGGCTGCTCTCCGCGCCTGCTCTCCGTCGCTCCGTCGTGCTGCTGGTCTCTGCCGCGCGAGGCTCGGCAGCTGGCGGCGGCGGCGCAGTCCGATCGGCCTGGCGGCAGCGGCGGCGCGGCAGCACCAGCACGGCGCGGCGGGCGGCGGCGGCGGCAGTGGCGCGGAGGCAGAGAAAAGGAGGATCCTGACCACACCAAAGAACCAGGACGAGGAAGAAGGGCGAGGAGAAGGGACAAGGAAGGAGGCCAAGGAAAGAGGACTGAACGACGAAGGAGAATAACAGGCCGTTTTTTCCCCGAATCCTCCTGTGGTGTTGGGTCCGCGCTTTGGAAAGACGGCGTCCATCGTCCTCTCCGATTCTCTCCTCCTAGGCACACCCTTGACACGCTTCGAGGCCCCATAGGGAGCTCCACTGAAGGCCCCAGTGGCAAAGTCCGCATGCGGCTCTCCGCAAATTTCGGCACACCCCTGAGCTCCACCAGAAGGCCCCGATGGCAAAAATCGCATGCGGCTCCCCGCCCATAACAGTTCAACCCTCAACCGTTTAGTGACCCCATAGAAAAGAGCTCCACTTTAGGCCCCAGTGGCAAAAAGTTCGCATGCGTCTCACCACCGATTTTGGCACAACTCCCACACGCTTCGTAACCTAATAGTGAGCCCCACCGAGGGCCCCAATGGCAAGAATCGCATGCGTTTCCCCGCCCCTGTCGGCACACCCCTCACACGTTTCGTGGCCCCATGCGAAGCTCCACCAAAGGCCCCAGTGGCAAAAATCCGAAAGCGGCTCCCCGCCCAATTCGGCACATCCATCACCCGCTCCGTAACCCCATACGGAGCTCTACCGTGTTTCCTCGTGGCAAAATTCGCTTGCGGTTCCCCGTCAAATCCGGCACACTCCTCACACGATTCGTGGCCCGCTAGGGAGCTCTACCGAAGGCCACAATGGCAAAATTCGCATGCAGTTCCCCGCCCATGGCGGTAACCCCCTCACACGATTCGTGGCCACGTAGGGAGCTCCACCGATGGCCACAATGGCAACATTCGGTTGCGGTTCCCCGCCGATTTCGGCGCACCCCTTGCAGGCTTCGTGGCCCCATAGAAACGAGCTCCACCGAAGGCCCCAAAGGCAAAGTTCGCTTGCGGTTCCCCGCCCATTTCAGCACACCCCTCCTCCACCACAAGCTCTAGTGGCAAAAATCGCTTGCGGTTCCCCGCCGGTTCTGGCACACCCCTCACACGCTTCGTGGCTCCATAGGGAGCTCCATTCAAGGCACCAATGGTAGAATTCGCATGCGGTTCCCCTGTAAAGTCGGCACACCCATCACACGCTTCGTGGCCCCATGGGGAGCTCCACCGTTTGCCTCAGTGGCAAAGATCGAATGCGGTTCCCCGCTTATCCCGGCAAACCCCTCACACTGTTCGTGGCCGCATGGGGAGCTCCACCGAAAGAGGTGCCACAACGTGTTACGCACAACTGCATCTGGTTGGGTCCTTCGCCAGGATACTTGGCTGCCGAGGGCAATGACTATGGCGAAACGAAACCAATACCAGGTCACCTGGAGCTCTGGTGCAAGAGCCACAGACCAAGCAACAACCATGCGCAGACCGACCTCCTTTGCGCGTCCGAGGCCACAACCCGTGGCGCAGCCAATCGCAGGCCGCGTAAGCTTCGGCGGAATGGAGCGTCCTCG
>CAUYUJ010015183.1:770576-883076 GCA_963575745.1 Prorocentrum cordatum | reverse complement strand
GCTGGAGGCGGCAGGGATAGGGGCCCAAGGAAAACGCGGGAGAGGGGGGCGACGAGAGGGAAAACGGGGGGGGGGGAAAGCGAACTAACGGCAGCTAAAGAGGCGGCCGGCACGTGCGCGACGACGAACATGATTGACACCCTACTGCCGCCGAACAGCGAAATCCGCTCGCGACCAATTGCAACTATGTCTCGACGCGGGACTGTCGGGCGCGTTAAGCGCGGCGAACACGGGCGCGAGATGGCGAGGGGGAGCACGACGGGGTGTTTCGAAAGGGGCAGATCCAAAGAGGCAGGTGAACGAGGAAGTGGGAGGAAAGGGCGGACGACGTGGAAGAGAACAAACAAGATGGAGAGGTGGGAGAAAAGATGGAGGGGGGGAACGACGAGGGGAAGGGGGCGGAGGTGGAGAAGGGGAGGAAAAGAGGAATGGGGGGGAAGGAGGGAGGCGGGAGCCAGGAGTCGGCGAGAGAGAGCAGGAAAAACGAGGAAATCCCAAGTTCGGAACGGTGGGACAACGAACAGCGACGAACGCAGTGAGAGGAGGGGGAGGGCGCAGAACGTGCACGGAGGAGAGAGAGGGCAGCGACGGCGCGCGCAGAGGGGCATCTGGAACACGACTCCCTCAGCGGACCACGTGCGAACCCTGCCCCTGCCCCCCACGACTTCCGAGGGGGGGAGGGGCAGGGGCTCACTTCGCTCAGGAGCTCCCCGAGCGAAGTGAAGCCCACACCTCCCCCTCCAAAATCGCGGGGGGGGGGCAGGGGTAGGGTTCGCGCGTGGCCGCCGATCCCTGGCCCAGGGTGCCCCCCCCTGGCCCGGGGTGCCCCCCAGGCGGCCATGCATCGGGGAATGGGCCCCTCCGTGGGCCGAAACCAGCTGCCTGCAGCACATTTCGTTAGCCCCCCCTTTCCCAATAAAACAAGGCTAGGATCGGGATAAATCGCTCCAGAGCCTTCCGGAACGCCCTCAGAGCGTTCCGGAACGCTCTGGAGCGGCCGCGGCGCCCAATACATCCTCCAAACCCGCCGACTCTCAGAGATTTCGAGTTGTCCCGATCCGATTTTGTCCCGATCTTCGCGTCGTTTTATAGCCCCCCCTTTCCCAAGCCCCCCCTTTCGTCCGGCCCGACGAGCGCAGGGGCCTCTGGAACACGATTCCCTTAAGCAGGCGCTCTTTCCGGCGGGCGAGTGCCCTCCGCCGCTCCCCCTCCCCGTGGCGCGTCGGTCGGACGTCGGATGGTTTCGGGCGCCCGGGCCTCCGACGTCGCGACTCCGCTGCTGCGCGCGCGGTGTGCGCGCGTGGAGCTCTCTGGGGCGCCGCGCCCGCGGCGGACACATTTTTCCTGTGTTGGTGGTCCCCCAAACGTGGTGGTGAGAACACCCAGTGGTGAGTTTGGGGCGATTTGGGTATAATGGTGTCTCCGAGCGCCGGCTGGCCCAGGAAAAACGCAAAACCTCGTGGCGACCGCGCGTCCCCAGACCCGGTGGCGACCCAGCATTATTTTTTGGGGGAATCGGGGCCACCACCGGGTGTCTCACCACCTGGCTTGGAGACCACCAACTGCGGCGCGTCGCGCGCGCGGTCGCCGGGGAGCGCCTGGGCGAGGCTCTTGCGCGCGGAGACGGGGATACAACTGCCCGCCGTGCCCAAGGCTTCTCCGCGCGGAGACTTCGGGTGCCGCGGAAAAATTGTCCTCGGCGCCCTTAGTTTTGCCGGGCGGCAGATCCCGCCGCCGCGGCGAAGACACGGCGTGGCGCGTCGCGCGCGGTCGCCGGGGGGCCTGGGCGAGGCTTTTTGAAGGGGCCCAGGGACACACAAATAAGTACACACAAATAAAAGGATTCCCCCTATTTTTCCATATTTGCTGGGTTTCTGCCTCCCCGCCCACTCCCCAGATTTTCCCAGATTTTCGGGGGAATCGAGGATTCATTGTGTCTATGTGTTTCTTTTCCTCTGGACTTTTGCGCGCGGAGACTGGGATGCAGATGCCCGCTGTGATTTTTCCTCGGCGCCCAGAGTTTGGCCCGGCGGCAGATCCCGCCGCCGCGGCGAAGACGCGCCGTGGGGCGCACGCGAATCCCTCAGAACCCTGCGCATCGAATTGCGCGAGAGCTCTCCGAGGAACCCCGGCCCCGAGCCACGGGCGCCCTGGGGCTCTCCTGTGCCTTCGTGGAGCTGGGAATGGGGGGGGTGCGGGAGATTTTTCCAGCAACCATGGAGGGCGTGGTTCAGGCTCCCTAGGGGGGGGGGGGGTTGGAAACGCGGTCGGCGACCTCCGGGAAGCCCGGAGCGCCCCATCACAGGATGAGACAGTATTCGATGTTCCGCCAGCGGGCTCGTTCCGCCCGTCAGGGCCTGTCTGCTCGACCTAACCTTCCCGCCCGTCAGAGTACGCCGGGATTGAACATCTGAGGATTGAAAATATCAATTCCGACCTACACGGATTGAAAAAATGATCCATTTAAAAAATACAGTTGTTTTTTCAATTGTACGCTGGGATCGAAAACTTGAAAATTGAAAATACCAATTCCAACCTATCCAGATTGAAAAAATGAAAAATTTAAAACACACAATTGTTTTTCAATTTGTCAATTTTTCAATCGACGACACCGGGATTGACATTTACACTTTTTCATTCTCACTTCGCAACTCCAGGATTAATATTCTTAAATTTCAATTTTTCAATTTTCAGTTTTTTCAATCCGAAAGCCTCGGTTTTCAATTTAAGTTTTTCAAATGTTCAATCCGGCGCCGGGGACCCAAATCAGACCACTCACTGTTCTACATGAAAAGGATTCTGAAACTATGTGGGTGCTATCGAAAAATCCGCGACGCGGTATATTTAGAGGGCACAGTGGCTTGCGATGGGAGGGCTTCGACCGAACTGTCGAGGAGGTTGGGTGAAACGAACATGACGTTCAACCAACTGGACAAAATATGGTCTAGATCGGCGCTGGGGTGGAATCGGAAATAAAAAACTACGACAACGTCGTCGTGAGCAAGCTAGTTTCTCGGTGGATTCCATGTAGCTTCTGAAAGCTGACCGTGCTCGTTTGGATGCTTTCTATTACAAGTGCGTGCGGGGACTTCTGGGCATTCCATCATCATACACAATACACAACGGCATGGTTTTCGGAGAAGGCGGCGGCGAAACCGTTGTCTCAAACGTGGCTAAGTAGACATGTGAACTTGAACTATACAAGAACATCTCAGCCCATGAATGTAATTCGTTTGTGGGCCTCGTGCCCCTCAGCACAGGCGGGTCGCCTAAAATGTGGCCCGCCCGCCGCAAGAGAGGGCGAATGCGCCGGGCAACATAAATGTATACGCTTATAATTTACGTAGTTCTACGGGTTCCGTAGTGCTGATTCAAGGTGGTTATTCGTGGGTGATGCAGGTGGTGGCGATTCGTGGCTGCTACGGGTGACAGCTATTCGTGGTATCGTCTGTTTGCCCTCCCCTCCCCTTCCCTCTCCCGCCTCCCCTCCGTCTCCCATCCTCTTCTCGACCATGGCAAGCACGCGTGTCAGTACATGTTCGGCTTTCTCGCGAGCGTGCCAATGGGCACAACCCGTTTTGCCTATGCCTACGCGTCATCTCGGGTGAACGGCTTCGCGCCTTTCTGTCAAACCGACGTTCACCGTGCGAGTCCGTCAGCCACGTCCCACACTCGTAGCATGTACGCTCTTGGAAATACATCGTTCCCCTCAACCGCGTGACCTCAACCGTGCAAGCCGATCAACCATGCGGCAGATTCAGAATCGGCACTGCAGAAATACATAGTGCCCAAACCGGCACATATCAAAGTGTGTGTTTAGCGGGTCACTGCTCTAATTGGCTTCAAACTAGTAATAGATTGAAACCTTCCTATGGCAAACGGACGCTTCCGAGCTGTTCCCTTACGCACGCCTAGCTTTTGAACTACCAAGCCCTCGGCAAGAGGGCGGGGGGGGTTGGAACGGGCGCAACGGCAAACGCCAGAGAGCCAACCACGCACACGCCAGAAGGCTACACGCGAAACAACCGAGGCCGCGAAATGTCGCCCGAACAGCCTGGAGCCAGCTGCGGGCGCGTCCTTCTCCCCGCCCTTCACCTCCTCCTCAACTCCCTTCGGCCGTGCCATCTCCAATGGCTTGCCCAGCAAGGCTTCGAGCGAGCGGATAGTAGCTGCCAGCGGCGGGGCGCGAGACCGTTCCACGAAACGCCCAGTTGTGGATCACGGCTTCGGCGCGGGAGCCCCAGTCCCAGAGTCCCTTCGTCCCAACCCCACCGCTTCCCCCTCATCCTGTTCTCGTGTCCCCGGCCCCAGGAAGCTGCGCGACAGGACGCCGTAGGCAAGGCTGAGCCCCTGGCCCGCGGCCAGTTGTACGCGGCAACCTTCAAGGGGGCAGCCAGCGCCGGCGCGAGTAGACAAGGAGGAGGAGGAAGATGGGCAGGACGATGGATGGACGCGACGGATGGACAAGAAGGAGGAGGAGGAGGACGGAGACGGCAGGGGGGACAAAGAGGAGGGCCATCCAGGTCCAGTAGAAGCAGGCTGGGCAGGATGGGCGAGGAGGATGCGACGGAACAGACTTGCGTTCTTGCCAGCATTCGGGGGCCGTCGCGCTCAAGAAGTCCGCAAGACCCCCAGCAGGCCCCCAAGAGGCACTCCGAAGCCCCCAACATACGTAACCCCGCGATGGCCCCAAGAGTTCACCCAGAAGCTCCGACGATGCCTGCAAGGCTTCCAGCAAGTCTCCTGGCAGCAACGCAACAACTATGCAAAGTCACGACCACGCCGACGCCACGCTACAGCATCGTCGCGCTGCTTCCCAGACGGCCCCGGAGATGCTTCCACTGAGCCTTTTCGGGGGACTTCTGTGAAAGCAGCTCGCCTTGGTTTCGCTGCTGCCCTGGCACCGTGGCGGGGTCTGCGGCAGGCAACTGGATAATCGACTACGGCTGGAAATTCTGGGAGCTGGACGAAAATGATGCACGTGCTTCACTGGTGCAGGGGCGCAGGGTGCGAATGGATCAGGCCTTATGTCGGAGGCCACGCACTATCTCCATCGTCGTCGAGTGAGGTGTATATACAGCACGTCCTGTCGCTCTAACTTTCGAGTGCCGTGGCCGGCGTGGCGCCCGGCGCGTGGGCAAGCTGCGGCGCAGCTGCGGTTGGGCCTCGTGTGTACTGCATGGGACGGATTTGCTGCGGCGGCCAGTCCCGGCGGCCAGCGCATCATGGCCCTCGCTCTGGCTGCATGGGAGGTTTCAGGCGTTGGCGTTGCATCCAAGGCGAGACACTTGCCCTGCAGGAGCTCTCGGGAGGCTAGTGTTAGCCAGGTGCGGAGGCACCTCTGCCCATGCAAGGGGGCCTCTCACACATCGAACGGCCTGTACGTTGGAATCGACCGTGTTTGCGATGGTGTCGACCAGAAAGAAGTGCCACAACGTGGGATCCACGTGGCTTCGCTCGGTTGCTCTTGCTCTACCAAGCAACTCTGCACAGTGCTGATGCCACCTATCAGCGCTTGTAGACGAGTGCGGTGCTACTCAGCTGCTACTCGCACGGTCATGTTGAGAGGAGACGCCTCTCAGGACGTAGGATCCAACTCTTGGTCCGCCGATGTCCTGTCTGACAATTAACTCAGGCATCGAAAAAGAATTCCAGTAGCTGCACCAGGTCCCAGTAGACGAACCGTCAGGTTCCAGTGATACCTTCGAAGATTTCCCACCCTCTGGCGTTCCGATCGAACACACATCCAGTGATAGTTCGATCACACATCCCATGCAAAACCAGGGTTGATGAGGACAGGGGGATGAAGAGATCATCTCCTCCCTGCACTCTTTTGAAACGAAGCTGGCTCGGACTTCACTCTTGTCCTCCTCCTCCTCCTCCTCCTCCTCCCGACCATCCCCCTCCGGCCACCCTCTCCTCCGGCTCCCCTATCTCTCCGTCTCATTTCCCCCTCCTCCTCCTCCGCTCCGTCCCACCCGCTTCCTTCCTCTTCCGATATATCCTCACCCTCCTCCTCGCGAAACTTCCGTCCATGCCTGTCGCCTTGCCATTCCACTCCCCTTCCTCTTCCCCATCCCTCTCACCTCCGAGTATCACCTCCCCAGACGGTCCTCGCTTTCCTGTGCCAGAGAAATGCCCCTGCTCCTTCCCTTCTCCCCGATCGTCGTTCTCCATCTCTGTTTCTGTCAATATTTGTTGTTTCTCTCTCTCTCTCACTCTCTCTCCATCTCCCTATCTCTTTCTTTGTCTCTCTCTCTCTCTGTCTCTGTCTCTCTGTCTCTCTTTCTGTCTGTCTGCCTGAGCTATTCCTCCCTTGATGTCATGTACAGTTGCTCCATCAAGAAAGCTGTCCCCCGAGTGCCCATCCCTGCTGGCACGGTGCCAGCTCAAAGAGGCGGAGGGGGAGGATGATGATGAGGATGAGGATGAGGATGAGGATGAGGAGGAGGAGGAGGAGGGGGAGGAGGAGGGGGAGGAGAAGGAGGAGGAGGAGGAGGGGAGGAAAGAAGGAAAGAGAATGGGCAGAAAGAGGAGGAAGAGAGAGGAGGAGGAGGCGAGGAGGAGGAGCAACAGGATGGAGGAAGGTAGAGAGGGATGAGGGAGAGGCGGACGAGAAGGAATTACATATATATATATAGAGAGAGAGAGAGAGAGAGAGAGAGAGAGCGGAACGGCCCACTGGCTCAAACGTTCACGGAGGAGGCACGGGGGGGCGGGAGTGAGGGGAGGAGAGAGGGCTGGGGAGGAGGGGCAGGTGGCAGAGGGAGAAGGGGGCATGGGGAGGAGGGGGTGGGGAGGGACCTGCCCCTTCTGGTAGGGCGCCAGCTCGATCTGGCCACCGTAGTACGGGGCCGGCGCCGGCGACCAGTGGGCGGGGGCCAGGCCTGTGGTCGCGGCGAGCGCCTCTGGGGGAGGCAGGAGCCCCAACGACGGTCAGCAGGCTGCGAGGGGAAGGGCCAGAAATCCCCGCGCGTCGTGACAGTGAGTCACGACGCTGTTCCTTCGCATCCCGAGTGGGGTTCTGGCTTTCAGATGCCCTCCTCTGCTCCTCCTCTTTTCCGCTTCCTTCTCCTCCTCCTCCTCCTCCTCCTCCTCCTCCTCCATCTCCTCGGCACACCCTCTCCCTCCGCCTCCTCCTCCATCTCCTCGTCACACCCTCCTCTTCTCCTCACACGATCCCCTTCTCCTCTCGTCTTCCCCCCTCTGACCTTTCCACTCCACGGTTCCGTCATGTTTCATGTATTTCTAGCTCTGCCAACCTCACCAACGCCAGGTTGCCCCCCCTGCAAATATGCCGAATCCAACCGTGCGGGCTATGCGCATACCGTGTCACTCATCCGCGGTCCCCCACTCTGGCAATCGGATAGCACGGGCGATGCGCATGCAATGCTATCAATCAAAATCCGCACCGCCCTCACTCCACAATCCCCAACCATGCCACTCTTCTCTTCTTCTTCCAAAGAAGCCGCGTGGGATCTTGCGGGCTATGCACATACCGTGTGATTGATCGAGATTTGTGCCCTCCCCGCTCCACTTGCCCCACCAGCGACACGTTGTCCTATCCAGGGAAGACGCGTCGGACCGCGCGGGCTGCTCATCAGGGATCATGGCTATTCATCAGGCTTCGCGCT
Source organism: Prorocentrum cordatum (assembly GCA_963575745.1). NCBI lineage: Eukaryota > Dinophyceae > Prorocentrales > Prorocentraceae > Prorocentrum > Prorocentrum cordatum. The sequence continues at coordinate 875,442 of CAUYUJ010015183.1, read as the reverse complement.
CTTCCCCGCTCCAGCGGTCCCACCAATGCCGCCTGAGGCCTCGAGGGCGGTCCCGCCAAACAGCGGCAGGCATTGAAACACACTGTTATTTATCCGATTTCGTGCCCTACCCACTCCGCCAGCCTCAGCAGCCCGCCTGACCGCAGCAGGCATCGCAGTACAGCGTTATCGACCACGTTTCGTCCTGAGGCCTCCTGCGTGCACCTTCTCACTCCACCAGTCTCACACGGCTCGTACCCTCACTTATGCCGCATGGACAAATGCCATCCGGCCCTATGGCGAGGCCCCGCCTCAGCGGTAGGCAGTGTCTGCAGTGTTATTGCAAGGTTTCGCCGAGCCCATAAGGCCTCCTGCATGCGCCTCCTCACTGTGCGCCAGTCCCGAGAGATTTGTACCCTCACCAGCGCCATCTTGATGGGTACCATGTGCCCTTCTGGGAGGCCATGCCAGACCGCGGTAGGAATACCATAGGTCCCGCAGTTGCTGATAAGAGTCACGGGTTGGGGTGGGGGGTCTCGAGAGAAACCTTGGAGAGACCCGCAGCAGGCCGATGCACAACGAGCCCGCCGCAGGCGCAGATGGCGCAGGCGCTGTCGAAACAACGTCGGTGGGACGCGGATGGGTCACGAGCGCGTCGCGGGTGGGTCGCGGGTGGGCCGCGAGCGAGGACGACGACAACGAATTACAACAACAACAACAACAACAACAACAATCACTTTACCCGAACGCTCAGTGTTCTCACCAGTGCCAGGGTTTTCATGCGACGCCAGCCAATACCCCCACTTTGTGGGGGGGCAGTGCAAGCTCTACCAAATATCCACACGACTCTTCGCCACCACCCACACCCAGCTTCCCGCCCTATGACGTTCGGACACTTCACTTCGTGGCCTGCGGACGACCGTGGCTACTACACTGGCGTGGAGTACACACCCACAGAAGTTGTTAGGACAGCGCGCGCGGGTAGAAATTTTGAAAAGTCGTGCAGGTGTTTTTCGAGGACCTACGGTGCGATTCGTGTGATTTTATGATGCGCGGTGCTAAAATTCTTAAGAAGCCCAATGGTTTTTGGAGATTTCGGCGTGCGCGCGCGAAGAAAAAACGAATGTGTCCCGCATGGTATTATTTGACAGGGATGATGGCCCTGGCAGGTGCGCAACCGTTGTCGCAGAAGTTCGAAAAAGTTGCTCGCAAAAGCCCGTTTGACAGAAATGTTTAAAAAGTGTTGGGTTTCCTACGAATCCGCAAGAGCGCGCGGGATGAGATTTTGACATTTTTTTGTTGAAAAACCATTGGTTTTTTGATGTTTTTATGTTAAAATCGCTCCGAACACTAAGCTTTTGGAAGGATTTCGTCTTGCGCGCGCGAATGTCCACTTTACCTTATTTTTTGCAAGGGATTCTTGAAATTTGATTATATTAGAACAAGAAATGTCATTTTATAGTGTTTTTTGCAAGGGAAAACGGATTACAACAAAACAACCGGATCTGGACACATCTTTTCTGAGGCTTCCTCACGAAAATGATGAAAATGTAGCTGCGGCCTAGGCGGCGCAGGGGGGGCCGTGCACCAGGGGGCCCAACAATAATTATTCTTTAGAATTAATAATGTTCAACAACAACAACAATTACTAGCACGTGGGGACACTCCGTTCTCACCAGTGCCAGGGTTTTCATAGGAGGCGGGCAATACCCCCACTTTGTGGGGGGGCCGGTTCAAGCTCTACCAAATTTCCAAACGACTCTTCGCCACCACCCACACCCAGCTTCCCGCCCTATGACGTTCGGACACTTCACTTCGTGGCATGCGGACGACCGTGGCTACTATTCAGGGCCCCGCGGCCGACGACGACGGCGTGCGCGCGCGAAGAAAAAACGAATGTGTCCCGCATGGTATTATTTGACAGGGATGATGGCCCTGGCAGGTGCGCAACCGTTGTCGCAGAAGTTCGAAAAAGTTGCTCGCAAAAGCCCGTTTGACAGAAATGTTTAAAAAGTGTTGGGTTTCCTACGAATCCGCAAGAGCGCGCGGGATGAGATTTTGACAATTTTTTGTTGAAAAACCATTGGTTTTTTGATGTTTTTATGTTAAAATCGCTGCGAACACTAAGGTTTTGGAAGGATTTCGTCTTGCGCGCGCGAATGTCCACTTTACCTTATTTTTTGCAAGGGATTCTTGAAATTTGATTATATTAGAACAAGAAATGTCATTTTCTATTGTTTTTTGCAAGGGAAAGCGGATTACAACAAAACAACCGGATCCTGTACACACCCTCTTTTCTGAGGCTTCCTCACGAAAATGATGAAAATGTAGCTGCGGCCTAGGCGGCGCAGGGGGGGCGCGCACCAGGGGGCCCAACAATAATTATTCTTTAGAATAAATAATGTTCAACATCAACAACAACAACAACAGCAACAACAACAGCAATAACAACAATAACAACAACAACCATGTTACGTCTGTTCGCTCCGATCCGCTCGCGTGCCTTTCAACACGTATATCCCAGACCCTCGATACCCGCCCTCTTCGTCTTCGATCGTATCCCCTTAGGGGTATATCTTTCGTGCCTGCAACGTGTATCTATTTCGTGCAGCACCTAAAGTAGGGGAAGAGAGGACGGATGGAAGGAAGGGACAAGGAGGGGAGCGGAGGATCGAGCACGAGAGAGAGAGTAGCAGGAGGGGGGCTAGGAGAAGAAACCACGTGGCAGAACCAGACGGACAGATCGGGCAGGTAGACCCTAACAGGCGGGCCCAGGCGGCCAGGTCGAACAGGCAGATTGCTGAAGCGTGCGTCCTGCATGAATGGCGAGGAAGCCGTGAGCGACAGCGCGATTCAAAAATAAATCTCGTGAGGGAACCCAAAGCGAGAGCGTGATTCCTGAGTGTCGAGGGCGCGGCGCCTGAAAAAAATGCGAGGAAGTTCCACGCGACAGCGCGATTCCTGAGTGTCGAAAGCGCGACGCCTGAATTAATTGCGAGGACGTCACAAGCGAGAGCGTGATTCTGGGATGCATTTCAAGGAAGTCCCTAGCGAGAACGCGGTTCTTCAATACACTGCAAGGAAACATCCGCCGGGAGCCTTTGTTGTTGTTCTCGCTATTGTTGTTGTTGTGAACCGGGGGCCAGGGGTAAAATTTGAGCAGGAATATTTGCTTCTGTAAAAACATAGCGAGCCCCAGGAGGGGCACTTGAATTGACAAAAACACAAATGTTACGCGAGTGCGTGAGCCCTGCAGAATTCGCCAGGAAGACTCGGACGAGAACGCGATTCCTGAATGGCGAGGGCGTGGCACCTGAAACAATTGCGAGGATGTCACAAGCGAGAGCGCGATTCTTGGATAAGTTGCGCAGAAGTCCCTAGCGAGAGCGGGATTCCACAGAACACTGAAAAGAATGTCCCGCGGGGGCCGCTGTTGTTTTAAACCAGGGGCCAGGGGCACAGTTAGAACAGGAAGACTCCCCCCAATAAAAACACAGCGAACCCCAGGAGGGGCACTTCAAATGAAAAACACGTATGTTACGCGAATGCGTGAGTCCTGCATAATTCGCCAGGAAGTCTCGGGCGAGAGCGCGATTTCCAAGCGAGAGCACGATTCCTGAATGGCGAGGGCGTGGCGCCTGAACAACTTGCGAGGACGTAACAAGCGAGAGCGCGATTTATGGATACATTGCGCAGAAGTCCCTAGCGAGAGCGCGATTCTTCAAAACAGTGCAAGGAATAATCAGGCGGGAGACGTTGCTGTTGCAAACCGGGGGCCAGGGGCACAGCTTGAGCAGGAAGATTTTCCCTGATAAAAGCCAAGGTGCGAGCCCCGGGAAGGGGTACTTCAATTGAAAAACACATATGCTACCGGAGGGGGATCAACAACGATGATTCTGCAATAATGGAAGTTCAAGCATTTAAAAATTGTTCGCTCTTACCTGCTCGTGTGCCACTAAACACGTATATCCCAAACCCTCGGTACCCACCTTCTTCGTCTTCGATCGTATCCCCCTGGGGGAATATCTTCTTTACATGCGGCGAGTCATTGGCACAGCTCCGGAAACTGTAAAAGAGAAGACGGATGGAAAGGGGGAGGGAGAAGGATGGGTGGCCTAGGAGCAGAAGCATGTGGCACATCGAGACGGGTTGACTGGGCGGGCAGACCCTAACGGGCGGGTCTGGAAAGCAGGCCCAAGCGTCCAGGGCGAGAAGGCGTGTTGCTGAAGCGTACGTCCTACATGAATTGCGAGGAAGTCTCGAGCGATAGCGCGATTCCCAAGCAAATCGCGAGAATAGCCAAAGCGAGAGTGTTATTCCTGAGTGTCGATGGCGCGGCGTCTGAATAAAATTCGAGGGAGTCCCACGCGAGAGCGCGATTCCTGCATGCATGGCATTGTGCTCGCGTGCCAGTCAACACGTATATCCCAAAACCTCTGTATGCGCTCTTTTTCTCTTCGATCGTACCCCCTTCGGTGTATATCGTTCTTACCTGCAACGTGTATTTCATGCAGCCCCTAAGGCAGGGGAAGAGAGGACGGATAGAAGGAAGGCACAATGGGCAGACGGGTTGCTGAAGCGTACGTTCTACATGAATCGCGAGGAAGTCTCGAGCGATAACGCGATTCCCAAATACGGAAATCCACAGCGCGAGCGTGATTCCTGAGTGTCGAGGGCGCGACGTCTGAAGATCCACGCGAGAGCGCGATTTCCACATAAATTGTGTAGACGTCCCTCGCGATAGGGCGATTCTGAAATGAGTGGTGAGGACATATCAGGCGGGAGCCGTTGTTACTGAAAGCAAGGCGCCAGGGGCAAAATTGGTGGCACCGAACTCTCTCTTGTGAAAAAAAACCAGGTGCGAGCCCCAGGAGAAACACGTCCATTGATGAATACATTGGTTACCGGGCAGGGGGGGATCAGCAATAGGTAACTGTTCTTTAGAATGAGAATCCAGCAACAAAAGCAACAGCAACAGCAACAGCAACAACAACAACTACAGCAGCAACAACAACAACCGCAGCAACAACCATACACAACCACAACAACAACAACAACAACAACAACAGCATGAGCACCAACAGGAAGAGCAGCAGCACCACCAACAACAACCGTAGCGACAACAATAACAGCATCACTCACAACAACAACAGCAGCAACAATAATCACAACAGCAACAACATCAACGATAACAACGAACCACAACCACCACCACCACCAACAACAACAACACTACCAACAACACTACCAACAGCAACAACAACAACAACAACAACAACAACACCAACACCAACACCAACACCAACACCAACACCACGCCAGAAGAACCTGCACCGCGGAAGTCCACTTCAGCCACGCACCCTGGGACAGCGTCCGCCGACCCTCGCTTGCCACGGGGGAAAAAGGCGTGTGAAACATTCGGCTGTCCCCCCCCTGACTACCTACCAGACCACCCCAACCCAACCAGAAGACCCGAATTTCGGGTTGGGTGGGGTAAGGGTTCCACATGTGTTTTTTCGATGTTTCCCGACCCCCCCCCCACTGGAAATCGAGGGTAAATCTGAGCCTTCGGGTTGGGTTGGGGTGCTTTGGTGGGTGGTGACCTCCCCCTTCCCCCCCTCCCGTGGGCTCCAAAATGCCAGTCTGGGGGGCGGCGCGGGGGGTCCCTCCACGAGCGCGCCAACGCCTCCCTCGGGGCCTCCAGAGCATCCACAGGGCCCCGGGACGGCCCAAGCGCGCCCAAACAGAGCGCCAAGATAGTCAAAGAGAGCGTCGAGACGGCCAAGGGTAGCCCCTCGACGGTCTAAAATTGTTCGAGACGGCCCACGAGGCCCCCTAGACGGCCCAAGAATGCTCCCAGAGGACAATTCACCTATTTCGTCTTGACAGCGCCCAAAACGGCCCAATGGGCCCTCGAGATCGTCCCAACAGGGCCCATGAGGCCTCAAGAGGCCCATGACAGCCTAAGAGGGCCCCAAGGCGGCCGCAGGGGCCCCCAAGGCGGCCCGAGAGAACCCCAAGAGGGCCCTAAATGGGGCCCAAGAGGGGGGATACGAACTGACATTTCGAGCCTCTACGGCCACGATGGCCCCAAGAGCACCCCCGACGCCTCCGAGGCGCCCACAAGAGGCCCCAAGAATCCTCCAAGGGGCCCCCAGGAAGCCCCGAAGAAAGCCCACAGGGCCCCCCAGATGCCTCCAGGAGCCCGCCAAGAGGCCCCTGAGAAGTATCCCAGGAGCCCCTCGCATGCCTCCAAGAAGCTCCTGAGCCACCAGAGAACGTCCCAGGTCGTCGCAAGCACTCGCTCTCTCTGGGGTGTCGGCGGAATGGCGCGAGCCACTTGAATACTACAATTCGGCCCTCTCACCCTGATACATCGCCGTGACGAAGGTTTCTTTCAATTTGCCTTTTGGAATGACGCGCTCGTGCGGAGTAGTTCGGAGTAGTTTTACTAAAACTACTCCGCGTGCAATCGCATCCCGCTCGATGGTGTATATGGTTTGGCGCGGAGTAGTTTCCGATCACGTTTTGGGGTAACAGAATTATTAACTTCTCTGGGATCGGAAACTACTCCGCCGAATGATCCCAGCATCATGTTATGATAGGAATCTTGAGAGGGATGGGGGATCTTCATCATAGCAAATTGAAGAAACTTTTGTCACGGCTGTGTAAGTAGGTTCGTGGCCTTCCCACTCCACCAATCCCACCAGTGCCACCTGAGCCTTCCGGGGAGGCCCAGCCAGAGCGCGGCAGGTATTCGCACACCGTGTTGTCTATCAGGTGTCGTGCCCTCTCCACTCCACCAGCCTCGCCAGTGCCATCTGGCCCTCTAGCGAGGCCCCGCCAGACCGCCGCAAGCATCGGAATACCAAACTATACATATATTTACTGTGCTTCGTGCCCTCCCCGCTCCACCAGTCCCACCAGTGACGCCTGAGGCCTCCAGGCAGGCCCCGCCAGACGGCGGCAAGCATTCGCACACCGCGTGACTGCCGTCGGCCGCGACCGCGAGGGGGCGGGGGAGGTCGGTCGGATGTCTTCGCTGCGCGGGGCAGGCCGGGGGAAGTCCGGAGAAAATCTGGGGGGAGACCTCGGGGCCAGAGAAAGTCCAGGGAAGCAGCTGGGGTACTCCGCGGCTGGTCGCACAGACGTTGTGCAAACTGACCAGGGGGGGGGGTCATTCCCTGAACTTCCATGGGCGTAAACGTCACGTCCTCCGGACCTATACGCCTTCTTGAACTGCCAAAAACCTCGACTGGAGTTCACGTTCAAAGGTCCTGGTGTTAGTCTTGTTTGCCCACCTGGAATGGGAAGTCAGGGTTCCCTCCTACCCCCACCCGTCCCAGGACAACATTCGGTCCTCTCCAACCTCGTTGCTCCCTCCTCCTTTCCTGCTTCTCCTCCTCGTCCTCCTTCTCCTCCTTCTCCTCCTATTCCGCATCCTCCTCCTGTCATCTTAAAAACGTTTCCCTCATTCTCTGCGCCCCCTATGCCTTCGTCTTGGAGACCAGGGTGTCCATCAGCAGCGGCGCTGCAGGCTTCGGGGCCTCCGCCAGCGACGTGTGCACCGCGAACGAGCTGCGCACGTGCGGCAGGACATTGCTCCACCTCGGCGGGTCGGCGGGGGAGGGGGAGGACAACGAGACGCACCCCAATTCGAGGTTCGAGACTGGAGATGATGTTCGACGTTTTTTCCCCGTTGTTGTGCCTCAAGGAGGCCTCTCGTCGCCACGGCTGGATCCGCCCCGCTAGTCTTGTCAAAACGCACCTCTGGACGCATGCCCCTCGCGTAGTGAACAAACACAAGACGGACAAGTTCTGGCTGTTTTCACCTTGACAATCAAAATACAGCTCATGATGAACAGCTGGCAACTGGGAAGTCCAGGGACCACAGGTCTGGGAGACACATATGGAATAAACGCGACGTCGGTTCCTCTTCCCTATCCTCTTCGGGATGGATGGGAGACTACGACGAGAAAAGGGAAGATGAGGAGTGGAGGACTCTGACCTCCAGCGAGGCAGTCTTGAAGAAGTGGAAGGTGTGAGATAGGCTAGGTGCGTTTGCGCCCTATCAGACGTCGCACCCCTCCCTCCCTTCCCTTTCAAACACGTTGGACCCACCTCTATTCGGAAATAAGGGGGTGTCGGGAAAGACCTGGATTTCCGAAAGGGCAACCTTATCGAAGAGGACCTTCACCCCTGGGAGCAAAAGCTGGGAGGCCCTGGACGAGGCGGAGAGCGGGAGGGGAGGCGGAGGAGGGGGAGGAGGAGGCGGAGATGGAGGACGAGCGAAGACGTTCAGCGCTAATTACGACGAGAGCGTCGCTCCGTTGGACAAGCGCCCTCTGTAGATCACTGGATGTGGCAAGTGCTGCAGTGGGGTACTGACTTCTGAAAGGGTGGGAAAACTGGGATCGGGAGACACATCTCGAACGCCAATGAGACGCAATGTTTGGTATAGAAATAATACGAGATAGATGGGCTCAAATGAAGACAGCCCCATGGGGGTTATGAGAGTAGTAGTCAGGTTGTGCAGCTGTGGAAGGTGGAGTCAGTCTGGAGCCGAGGAGGGATAAGGAAGGAATGGGGGGCGAGGACGATGATGATAATAAACCCCGTTCCCTCATTCCTCTGCCGAATCAGACGCCGACGACGCGACGGCGACGACAGGCAGAGGCAAGGCTGAGTGCCCCGCATGGATAACACCGACGCAGAATACCGGGAGCCACCCCCCTCCACGTCGTCCGCGATGGGGCCCCTTGGTGGGAGACCCTCGCTGCGATTATCAATCGGATTCCCCCCTCACTCCTCCCTACCTCCTCCCTCCCCCTCCCTCTCTCCTCCTCCCTCCTCCTCCCTCCTCCTCCTCCTCCTCCATTCCTTCCTTCCTTCCTTCCTTCCTTCCTTCCTTTCCTTCCGCACTCTTCCTTCTTCTCCTCCTCCTCATTCTCCTCCTCCTCCTCCTCTCCTCCTCCTCCTCCTCCTCCTCCTCCTCCTCCTCCTCTCCTCCTCCTCCTCCTCTCCTCCTCCTCTCCTCCTCCTCCCCTCCCTCCTGCCCCTCCTCTTCGTCCTTTTTCCTTCTATCTCCTCTCCCTCCTCCTCCTCCTCCTCCTCCTGCTCCTCCTCCTCCTTCTCCCTCCTTCTTCTCATTCCGCCTTCTCCCCCCCACCCTCCTGCTGTTGCCCTCTCCCCCCCACCCCTGCCCCTCCCCCGACCTCTGCCGACGCGGACAGAAACCTGGGCTCGCGGTCGGCTCCGGAAGGCAGCTCCCGGGGTCCCTGGGGGCCGAGGGCCGCCGGCAACAGCGACTCGACGGGATGAGACGCTGGCCCGGGGGAGCGTGGCCCGAGAGGGCTTCGGCGCCAACGGCTCGCAGAGCCCACGGCTCCGCTCCGACCAATCGAACCCTCCTCCTCATCCTCTTCCCTATTCCCCCCCCTCCCCCTCCCCCTCCCCCTCCCCCCTCCCCCTCCCCTCTCCTCCCCCCCGCCCCCGCGTCTCCCACCTCCTCCCTGGGGAAGGGGTCTGCGAAAGGGGGGGAGTAAGGAACCGGGCTGGCGGTTGCCACGAGGGTCTCCCGGCCTGAACACGATGTCCCTGACCCTGGACGACTGCGAGGGCACCGATACCTCCGAGGTGCTCGGTGCGGCTGCGACCGGCGGCGGCGCCGCCGTCGCCTGGGCCGGCGGCCACTGCAACTGATGTCGGTTTGCCAGACTTCATCTGCTCGGCACTTGCGAGGAAAAGCTGGTTAGCGAAATGCTCATACGGATGGGATATACGAACGCACAGAGCCCAGAATGCGCCAAGATGCCAGGGTACCCCTGGGCAGGGGAAGGGAATCGGGGGATGAAAGGGCCTTCGCTTTGGCAAGTATATCATTCTGACACTTCGACTGCAGAATGCACGGCGGTGGCATTCCCAAAGCAGTGCTTGTACGAAAAAGATGTTCAGAATCTTCGGCAACTGGACGGTTCCGGAATCTGACGACGCCCCTCGCCGCCTCGTCGCCGCCTCGTTCGCTGCCTGGCGTTTTCTGGTCTTCGCTCGGTGAGCGCCGGCGCCGCCTCGTCGCCGCCGCGCGCGCCGGCTGCCAATTCTGGGATTTCACGCCGTGGGCGCCCATTGCCGGCTCGTCGCCGCCCGCCCTGTGTGCTCGCGTGTGTATCAAGGTTCCAAAAACAACTTGCACCACACAGACTGCACCACACTGCAGCACACAACTTACACCCCATAAGATGCTCGACATAGATCTGTACCGCATAGGTTGCATCACATCGCTTGCACCGCGTAGAAAACCCGCCACCCTCCCCAGCCGAGGTTGTCGACCCCCCATGGGATCCTGCAAATTAGAATTCTGCCCCGCCAAATATTTCCCGGTCATGGTGCCATCGCCTCCCAACCAGGTGGCATCGCCTCCCATTATCCCTGTCATTCGATGCGCGCACGTTGATATCAATATGGTCGCCAGCGTGGGCACCAAACGTTTTTTGTAAATAGCGATTTTCGGTCGTGCAATCTAAGTGGACCGCTCTATGTGGTGCAATCGACGTGGTGCTGCACATGTTATGCAAAACATATTGTACACCATATGAGACGGAATCTTCGTTGAACCATATGTGTGGTGCAGCCTCAGTGGTGCATTATATGTTCTGCACTATACGCGGCAATATCTATGATGCGCGACATCTTTGGTGCAAACTATGTTGTGCAGTCTATGTTGTGCAAGATGTGGTGCAATTCGCCCTGCCGAACCTGGAAATGTCAATTCCGCTGCTCGCGCAATCATCTCACACACTCGCCCGCCATGGGTTTACCAAACCCTTGCGGCGGCGATTGCGATGACTGCTTGGCGCTGCCTGGCGCTTTGCTGCGGCCGCGCTAGCGCGCGCAGGCTCGCGCGCAAAGCGGCCAGTTAGTCTGGCGCGACCCACGCGGCCGACGTGGCGCTGACCGCTGCGGACTCCCCAGCGCGTCTCGCAGGCCGCGCTGACGCGCGGGCACTTCAACGCGAGTCGGTGACTCGGGCGGGCGTGGTATCATGGCGAAGTCGACAATGGCAGACACGATGATAATGATCATGATGACAATGATGATGATGATGATGATGATGATGATGATGATGATGATGATGATGATGATGATGATGATGATGATGATGATGATGATGATGATGATGATGATGATGATGATGATGATGATGATGATGATGATGATGATGATGATAGTAGCGATTCTGGTGGGTACGATGACGAAAACGACGGCAAGTGCAATGACGGCACCGATGCCGATAATGCCGGTGACGGTTATGTCCCCGCGTCGGTGGTGAAGGTGTTGGAAGGATTTCGACTTGCGCGCGCGGCCGACGCGCGCGAGTGGCCAACATGGTACTCTGTGGCAGGGGTCGTGCCCCTCCAGCACGCGCGCAACGGCGTTCGACTGATTTCGACACGCGCGCACGCGAGAGGCTCGTTTGGTCGCATTTGATAGAAATGTTGAAAAAAAACCATGGCTTTGTCAAGAATTCGCAGAAGCGCACACAAACCTTTTTCTCCCAACCATCCTGTGGTGTTGGGCCCTCGTTTTGAAGAGACAGCGCCCCGCGTCTCCCACCTCCTCCTCTCCTCTCCTCCTCCCTCTCCTCCCTCCTCCCGCTCCTTGCATCTGCCCTCCGCACCAATCAACCGTTGCTACCCCCCCCGCGTATGTTTCGTGGCCCCATAGGGAGCTCCACAGAAGGTCCAAAATCCAGCGTTCGCATGCGCACGCCACACCTATTTCGGCACACCCCTCCAACGCTTCGTGGCCCCATGAGTTCCACTGAAGGACCCAATGGCTAATTACGGTCGCATGCGCGCCGCACCCATGCCGGCCGGCCTCCCCTCACCCGGTTCGTGGCCGCCTAGGGAGCTACACCGACGGCCCAAGTGGCTGCGTTCCATGCGCCCGCCGCACCTATGTCGGCACACCCCTCCCACGCTTCGTGGTCCCATCGGGAGCTCCACCGAAGCCCGGCTGGCTGTGTTCGTACGCGCCCGCCGCACCCACTTCGGCACCCACCCTCACACGTTTCGTGGCCCCATACCAGGGAGCTCCGCCGAAAGCCCCAGCGGCTGCGTCCGCATGCGCCCGCCGCGCACACCCCTCACACGCTTCGTGGCCCTACAGGGAGCCCCACTGAATGGCCCAGTGGTTGCGTTCGCATGCGCCCGCCACACCTGTCAGCACACCCCTCACACGTTCACACGTTTCGTGGCCCCGTACCAGGGAACTCCAAGGAAGGCCCCAGTGGCTGCGCTCGAATGAGCCATGTCGGCACACTCCTCGCACGTTTTGTGTCCCAAGAGGAAGCTCCACCGAAGGCCCCAATGGTTGCGTTTGCATGCGCCCGCCGCACCCATCTCGGCACACCCCTCACACGTTTCGTGGCCCTATAGGGAGCCGCAACGAAGGCTCCATTTCAAGCGTTCGCATGCGCCCGCCGCACCCATTTCGGCACACCGCTCACACGCTTCGTGGCGCCATCGGGAGCCCCACCGAAGGCCACACTGACTGCGTTCGTACGCGCCCGCCGCACCAATTTCGGCACACCCCTCACACGTTTCGTGGCCCCATAGTAGGGAGCTCCACCGAAGACGATGTACACAACTGCGTTGCTCGCAACTGCAGATGGATGGGCGCTTCGCCGGGCGAATTTGAAGCATCATGTTGCAAGGCCATGTCTATTCCCCAACCATCCTGTGCGTTGGGTCGTCGTTTTGAACAAACAACGCCCCGCGGTTTTCCTCATTCCTCCTTCCCGCCTTCCCCCCCCCTCCTTCATCCTATCCCTGCTCCTGCCTTGCGTCTGCCCCGTCTCATCACCATCATGCGTAACCCGCGCCCGATTCGGCACACCCCTCACACGATTCGCGGCCCCACAAGGGGGCCCCACCGAAGGACCACCCCTCACACGATTCGTGGCCCCGAAGGAAGCTCAACCGAAAAAATCCAGCGGCAAGGTCCGCATGGCGCACCCGCGCTCGATTCGGCACACCGCTCACACGTTTAGTGGCCCCGGAGGAGCCCCACCGAAAGCTCCAGCGGCAGGGTCTGCAAGGCAAACCCGCACCCGATTCTGCACATCACTCACATGTTGGCCCAATAGGAGGGTCCACCGAAAGACCCACTGGCAGGGCCTGGATGGCGCACCCACATCTTGTTCATCACTCTCTCACGCCTCGTGTCCCCAGTAAGTAAGAGGCTCCCTCGAAAACTCCAGCGGCAGGGTCATCATGGCGTACTCGTACCAGGCTCGGCACACCCCTCACCCGTTTCGCGGCCCCACAGGGATCTCCACCGAAGGCTCCAGCGGCAGGGTCCGCATGGCGCACCCGCGGCCGATTCGGCAAACCCCTCGCACGTTTCGTGGCACCATGGGGAGCTCCATCAAGGCCCCAGCGGCAGGGCCTGCATGGCGTACCCGCATCCGTTTCGGCACGCCCCTCACACGCTTCGCGGCTCCATGGGGAGCTCCACCGACGGCCCCAACGGCAGGATCTGCATGGCGCACCCGCACCCTCCTCCGAAAACCCATCGCACGCTTCGTGGCAGACTGGTGAGCTCCACTGAAGGCCCCAGCGGCAGGGTCCGCAGGGCGCACCCGCACCTGATTGGGCACACCCCTCACGCGCTTCGTGGCCCCAACGGGAGCTCCACTGAATGCCCCAGCGGCAGGGCCCGCACATGGCGCACTGGCACGCGATTCGGCACACCCCTCCCGCGGCCCCACAGAGGGAGCTTTATCCAAGGCCCGAGTGGCAGGGTCCGCATGGCGCAGCTGCCCCATGTTAGCACACCCCTCACTCCTCCCCCCTCTGCGTCTTCGAACTTGCCCTGCGGCACCCGCAACTTCACATGGCTGGGCCCTTCACCGAGATCATGTACATCTTCTTGTGGCACTCGGTGTTGATCCGCCGGCCCCCTTGCGGGGCCATCAGGCTACGAGGCTCAGGCTTGATGCTCCCTGCTCCAGGTCCAGTTTCCGGTGTCCACTGTGATAGCTCTAACGTTCTGCTTCCTACTGTACACTGTTGACGTGCGCGCGAGGGGGGGGGGCGAGCCGAGCGGCGGCCGGGTTACCACGCCCGACTCGCGCTGTCGGAATTCCTGCGGGGCCGTGGGACATGCAAACATACAACATCCGAAGGCCAGAATCCCACGCAAATTGCGTCAGATTCGGGCCACCGAGGCTAAATCCAACGACATGTTTGCAAAATTCTACTCCGGAGGCGAAAATCCTTTTGCTTTTCGCGCAAAAATTGCGCTCCGGAGGTCAGAATACAGCGTCAATTATCGCACAAATCATTCTGGAGGCCAGGGATCATAATCAGCAGGCCCTCTTGTGGGGCCACAAGGCTGTAGGCCGAAGTGTGCTGCTCCCTGCACCAGTTGCAGTTTCAAGTCTCCAGCGTTATAATCCTGCTTGCTGCTTCCGACTGCAAATTGCTGAAGTCTGCGCGAGGGGGGGAGCCCAAAAAATTCAATGTACTGCGTCCGGATCGCGTGTCTGAATTCCCGGGGGGGGGCATGGGACAATTGAAATGACGTGAGATTCGCGCTCCCGAGGCCATAATCCCCCGTAGAATACGCAATGCTCGCGTCCCCGAGACAACGAACCGTTGTAAACTAAAACAATTGCCGCGTCCCTGGGGCATCAAACCGTCGTAAATGACGCGATATTCGCGTCCCCGAAGCCATAAACCATCACAAACTACACCGTGTCCGCATTGCCAAGGCCAAGAGTGCTCCGAGGCGTCCGAGGATGGTTCCAAGACGGTCCACGAGGGCCCAAAGAGGCCCCGAGAGCGCTCCAAGAGGCCTCCCGAGGGAGCCCCAAGAGGCCCAAGTCGTAGATTTTACGTAAAGGTGTTTGAAGGCAAGGCTCCTGGTCAGGCATCCCCGGAGCGGCTTGCTTGAAGTCGCAGCGTGCCTCGAGAAGCGTTTTCCCACTCGTTCCCGATGCGCGTGCCTGAACCCTTCCGCAGGTCCTTCGAAGCTCCCTCGAAGCTCCTTCGAAGCTTGGCCTTCTCGCATTTTCGGCTTTCCGATGCTCCAAGACGGCTCAAGAAGCTCCCAAGACCGCCCCAAGACAGCCCAAGACGCCTCCAAGAGGGCCCCAAGACGGCCCAAGGGGGCTCCAAGATGGCCCAAGAAGCGCTCAAGACAGCCCAAGAGGGCCCCAAGACGGCAACAAGAGGGGCCCAAGCAGGGGACCACGAACCGAACATGTGATATCTGTACCAAGATGCGCCCAAGATGAGCCAAGAGGCCCCCCAGGCGTCCGCGACCCCCTAGGAGGCCGCCAAGAGTCCCGAAGAGGCCCCAAGAGGCGCCCAGGACGCGCCCAAGAGGCCTCCAAGAGGCCCAAAAGATACCCCACGAGGCCCCAAGAGGCCCCCAAGAGGCGCCCAAACCGCCCCCAAGAGGCCCCCGAGAGGCTCTCCACAACCCAGGCACGGTGGCGGGATGGGCCGAAGGCCACTCGGATCCGCCGCCCCCTGCTTGCAGGGGTGCACGACGTGCTGGACGATTCAGGTTTTGGTTTTGGTTCTTTTTCTAAAAGAACTCCCCAGTGGGCTTCGGCCCGTCCCGCCGGCCACCCGTAAATCTCACAAAACCCATCTGTCAATGCCCAAAAACGGCCGTTTCGCTCGGGACATCCTCAAAAAATCGCGAAGATGGCCCAAGATGGCCTCCAAGTCCGCCCGAGATGGTCCAAGACGGCCTCCAAAACGGCCCAAGAGAGTCCAAGACGGCCCAAGACGGCCCAAGAGGCCCCCCAGAGGCCTCCCAGACGGCCCAAGAGGCCTCCAAGAGGTCCTCCAGGAGAGTCCGAAGAGGCCAAAATCATTGATTTTCCTTGGTTTTTGAAGGATTTTGGCATTTGCGCCTTTTCGGCTCTCCGACGGCTCAAGACGGCCCAAGAAGCCCCCAAGATCGCCCAAGAGGCCCCCAAGAGAGCCCCATGATGGCCCAAGTGGCCTCCAAGATGGCCCCTAGAGGGCCCCAAGAGGGCCCGAGAGCCTCCAACACGCCCAAGATGGCCTCCCAGACGCCCAAGATGGCCTCCAAGACGGCCCTGGAGCATTCCAAGCGGGCCCCAAGTCGGCCCATAGAGGCCCCCCAAACGGCTTCCGACGGCTTCAGACGTGCCAGGAACCCACCAAGATGGCCGAAGTTGGCTCGAAGCTGGCCCGAGACGGCCCAAAAAGCCCCAAAGATCGCCCAAAGCTTGCCCAAGAGGCCTCCAAGACGGCCAAGATGACCTTCAAGATGCCCACGTGTTCCCCGAAGGCTTTCCAAACCGATTCGGGGAACACGTGGTCCGATAGCTTGGCAGGTCTGGCCTCAACGTTCGGCCACATAGGCGCTTCCAAAAAGGCAGGGGGCGGCGGTGATTCGCCGTAGGCGTCTTCGATAACGCCAACGTTTCAATTTGCGCTGATGATTCCTGCCCGCCCCCGCGTGATACTCCCAGATGCGCCAGGGCAGCGCCGAGACGCACCGACACGACTCTGACGTACCCCCTGATAACAGGCAGGGGGCCTGCGGCAGGGGGCGAAGCCCTTTCGGATACCCTTATGACACTTTATGATGTGTGAAGGATTCCGACGTGCGCGCACGACGAAATGCGACATCAATCTTTCAAACGTTTCACCGAATGCGACCGTACGCGCCCTTCGTGCGCGCATGCCGCAGTCATTCGAAAGCCCTTGCGTGCGTACAGTCGCAATAATCCAGCGAACAATAAAAATGAAATCACGACACCGTCCAAAAATCTGAGGTGTCGCACGGATTTCAAAACCGGGCGCCCCGAATACATGAACCAAACACAGTGTTTCGCAACATATCGTTTCAAACCTTATCCTGAAGAAGGGCCCAACCATATGAAGCTGCAGGCGCCGCGAGGCAAGTGAAAAGAAGCAGGGGGGGATGCCTGAGGGGTGTGCCAACTTGGGGCCGCATGCGAAACCCTGCCACTCGGGCCTTGGATACAACGCCCTCTGTGGGGCCACGGCACGTGGGAGGGGTGATCCGAATCGGAAGCGGATGCGCCATGCGGACACTGCCGCTGGGGCCTTCGGTGGAGCTCTCCTTGGGCCCACGTAGCGTGCAATGGGCGTGCCGAATCGGTCGCGGGTACGCCATGCGGACCATGCCGCTGGGACCTTCGGTGGAGCCCCATTTGGGGCCGCGAAAGGGGTGAGGGGCGTGCCGACTAGCGGGCACGCCATGAAAACTCTGCTGCTGTGTTTTGTTGTGGAGTTCCCGAATGGGCCACGAAACGTGTGAAAGGTGCGGGTACGCATGATGGTGATGAGATGACGGCATGCGCAGGGCAGCGGCAGGAATGGGACGCAAGGAGGAGAAACGCGGGGCGCTGTCTCTTGAAAACGAAGACCCAACACCACAGGATGGTTGGGAAAAGCTGCGCTCGTGTTCCTGCGAAGTCAGCAGGCGCCCCCCGGTTTTCCAGCGGTTTCATTAATGCTACCAAACTGGCGTCTCGTGCCCTTGCACGCGTGCTGGGGGGGGGACGAACTTTGTCAAATAATGCGATGCGGGCCACTACTACGCGTCGACCGCGCGCGCATGGCGAAATCCTTCGAAAACCTTCATCGCCGACGCGAATTCCCCATCATCGTTATCGGCGTGATCAACATCGGCGCCGTCATTGCCCTGGCCGCCGTCATCGTCATCATTGTCACCAGCTTCGAAACTATTATCATCGTTCCTGCCGGTGTCGGCATCGCCATGATACCGCGCCCGCCCGAACCACTGACTCGCACTGATAAGCCAGCGCGACAGCGCGGCCTGCGAGACGCGCAGGGGAATTCCCAACTGTCAGTGCCACCGCGGCCGCGCCAGTCGCGCGTGACTAGCTGGCCGTCCTGGGGCGTGCGCCATATGAGGCCACGAAACGCGTGAGGGGTGTGTCGAATCGGATGCGCGTGCGGAATGCGGACCTTGCCGCTTGGGACTTCGGTGGAGCTCCCTATGGGGCCACGCACCGTTCGAGGCTGTGCCGAATCGCGCGCGGGTGCGCCATGAAGGCCGTGTCGCTTGGGCCTTCCGGTTGAGCTCCCTATGGGGCCACGAAACGTGTGAGTCGCGCGCCGAAGCGGGCATGCGAGGGGGGCGCGGGCAGGCATGGGGGAGGAAGGGTGTGGGGGAGGATGGGAAGGAGGAGGGGAAGGAGGAAAGAGGAGGGCGGAAGGAGGAGGAACGCCGGGAATGAGGAAGGAGGAAAAAGGAAGGAGGAGGAACGCGACGACGACGCGCACTTCGTTATTCTTGTTGCTTACTAGGGGCTCTTGAAACAAAGACTTATGAACATGAGGAGGTGCGCGCGCATAGTCTACGGGGCGAGGGGGGATCGATGCAGATTTGGCTGGGATGATTCAGATGGAAAGGCGGGGCACAATCATATGTTAATTTCAAACCCCCAGGAGAGTGGACAACTCCGCTCTCGGGAGGACGGTGGATCCGAGGCCGTTTTCAGTAAGGAGAAGCCACCTTGCAGAACTTGAAGTTGTCAACCCCGTTGCTCGCGCAATCATCCTACCCGCCCATCCGCAACTTGTCTGCAAAACCCTCGCCGCGACGATTGCAACGACTGCTCGGCGCTGGCTGACGCACCGCTGCGGTCGCGCTAGCGCGCAGGCTCGCACGCAGAGCGGCCAGCTAGTTTGGCGCGACCGACGCGGCCGCGGTGGCGCTGACCACTGGAGACTTCCCAGCGAGTCTCTCAGGCCGCGATGACGCGCGGCCGCTTCACTGCGAGTCGGTGACTCGGGCGGGCGCAGTCTCATATGGACGCCGACAACGGCAGTCACGATGATGGTAGTAGCGGTGCTGGTGGCGACGATGAGATGACGATGACGATGGCCAGGCCAATGACGGCGCCGATGCTGATTACGTCGGTGACGATGATGGTGTGAAAGCGTCGGCGATGACGGTTTCGGAAGGATTTCGAAAGGCGCTCGCGGCCGCCGCGCGCGAGTGGCCAGCATGATATTATTTAGCTGCATGTGTGCCCCCCCAGCACGCGCGGAAGGGCGTCCGAATGATTTTGGCGCGCGGGCGCTAGAGGCCCGGTTGGCCGCATTTGAAAAGAGTGCCGGGAAACCAATGGTTGCCTTAAGAATTCGCCACAGCACACGGACCTTTTTGAAAAGTCACGCTGCAGAGCAATATGTTGTTAATATGCTTTCGGGGCATTCGATGTTCAAATCCTTATGAAACCACTGGTGTTCGAGGGATGCGCGTGCGACGACGCACGCGTGTGCACGTCGTCCCATCTGTTGCAGGGGGTTATCAGGAACTGCATGGTATTAGTTGTGAGGAATGTAGGAATGTGGGGCGTGGTGGGTGGGGGTGGTCGAACCCGACTTGGCTGGGATGGTACGAGTTGATGCTTAGAACGACGGTTGTGCAAAATTGTATCTAGATTGCACATCCCCAGGTTGCATCCGTGATCGCGGCCCCTGGGGGTGGTAGGTCCAACATACGTTTTAGAAGAGAGAATATCTGATGTGACTCTATGTGGTGCAATCGGCGTGGTGCAATATGTGTTGTGGAAACTACGTGGTGCAATTTTCGTTTTGTAGTCGACGTGGTGCAGCCAATGCGGTGCAATGTGGTGCATCCTATGTTGTGCAAACTACGTGGTGTAACTTATGTCGCAAAATCTGGGCGGCGACGGGGCGGCGACGGCGAGCACGGAGCCACCGGACCGCCACCCAGGCCCTGACGACGGGCGGCGACGAGGCGGCGACAGCGAGCGAGCCGCCAGGCCGCAACCCAGGCCCAGTTCCTTAGACCAGAAGTAAGAACCCCAAAGTGCAAGCACTGATCGGGGAATCGATGCGGTGCAGGAAGTCATGGGAACAAGCAGGGGGGCGGTGAGGGGGTGTGCCGACATGGGGCGAGTGCGCCATGCGGACCCTGCCACTCGGGCCTTTGATGGAGCTCCCGATGGGGCCACGAAACGTGTGAAGAGTGGGCCGAATAGGGTGCGGGTACGCAATGCGGACTGTGCCACTGGGTCCTTCGGTGGAGCTCCGTCTGGGGCCACGGCGCGTGTGAGGGGTGAGCCGAATCGGCTGCGGAGCTTCCTATGGTGCCACGGCGCGTGTGAGTGGTGTGCCGAATCAAATGCGGGTGCGTCATGCGGACCCTGCCACTGGGGCCTTCGGTGGAGCTCCCAATGGGGCCACGAACCGTGTGAGGGGGTGCCGAATAGGGTGCGGCTACGCCATGCGGACCCTGCCGCTGGGGCCTTCGGTGGAGCTGCCTATGGGGCCACGAGCCGTGTGAGGGGGGTGCCGAATAGGGTGCGGCTACGCCATGCGGACCCTGCCGCTGGGGCCTTCGGGACAGCTCCCAATGGGGCTACGAACCGTGAGAGGGGGGTGCCGCATCGTGTGCGGCTACGCCAGGCGGACCCTGCCAATGGGGCCTTCGGTGGAGCTCCCTATGCGGCCACGAAGCGTAAGAAGGGTTTGTTGGATCGTGTGCGGGTACGCCATGCGGACCCTGCCGCTGGGGCCTTCGGTGAAACTCCCGATGAGGCCACGAAGCGTAAGAAGGGTTTGCCGGATCGGGTGCGGGTACGCCATGCGGACCCTGCCGAGCTCCCTATGGGGCCACGAGACGTGTGATGAGTGTGCCGAATCGGGTGCGGGTACGCCACGCAGACCCTGCGTTTGGGGCCTTCGGTGGAGCTCCCCATGCGGCCACGAAACGTGTGAGGGGTGAGCCGAATCTGGTGCGGGTGCGCCATGCGGGCCCTGCCGCTGGGGCCTTGGATGCAGCTCCCTATGGGACCAAGAAGCGTGTGAATGTTGTGCCAAATCGGGTGCGAGTGCGCAAGATGGTGATGAGATGAGGGCAGATGCAAGGTAGACTCATGGATGTGAGGAGGGAAGAGGGGGAGGAGGAGGGGAGACAGACGCGGGGCGCTCTCTTCAAAACGAAGATCCAACACCACAATATGATTGGCGAAAAAGCATAACGTCCACACGCGCGCGCACATGTCAACATCAGACCAACCAGGGCCGTGATGCCAGCAGTCCAACATAAACGCATCAAACAATGGCAGGCTGACATCCCAAGGGTTACAGGTTTTCTGTCCACGAGCATGTGCGTAAAATATGGGGGAACCACGTGGTTCCAAAAATCCCGCCCAGGACACGCAACAGAATGTCAGCACGCGGTGCGTCCGCGTTGATCCAGCATGCGACCAATACGCAAATCCGTATCAAGCATTCCATGCGGACCACACGTGTGCGCCGCCACCCGCGCGTGACGAATCATTTTCTCAGATAGAAAAGGAAGCCGTTGGTTCTCGACGCGTTTCAAGATTTTCCTCTTCAACCACGCATGAAACACCATATGCTGTTCAACCGAAATATGCCAGGTGTCTTGGATTTCTGCGCGCGTGCACTTCTTCATCGTTGTTCCCACCAACGCCGACGCATCACGTCACCATCGTCGACAATCAACGCCAACGCCGCCATCATCAACACAACATCTTCATCACCGACAAATGGACATCATCATCGTCACCTTCGTCATCAACATCGGCACCGTCATTGGCCCCGCCGTCAACATCGTCACCATCGCCTCCACCATCGCTACTATCATCACCGTTGTCGTCGTTGGCACCCTCATCATGGTACGGCGCCCTCCCGACCCACTGACCTGCATTGGCGCGCCCGCGCGCCAGTCAAGGCAGCCTTTTACGACGTGCTGGGAAGTGGCGGTCGGTAAGCGCCATGGCGGCCGCATCGGTTGTGCCACACCAGCTGGCTGCTCTGCGCTCAAGTTTGCGCGCGCTAGCGCGGCCGCAGGGAGGCGCTAGTCAGGGCAACGTGGTCATCGCAATCTCGGCCGAATGGGTTTTGTAAAGCCAATTGCGGGCGGGAGGGTGGGATGATGGCGCGAGCAGTCCGACAATCCATGCGTAGGTTTACAAACAATTTGGCTGCCACCCATAGAGGGTTGTTCATTATACACTGGACCCTCTGGCGACCCTCTGGCGAGTAGATTGCACCGCAACTGCTGCACCCGGCATATTGCACCACATGCACTCCCTGTCCTAGGCAGGGGCAGCAACTCCCCCCAAACTCCCCCCCCCCCCTGCCGAGGCCAAACGGATCCGCGCCCACTACGCGCAATGTTTTTGATATTTCGTCATGGTCGATATCACATAAAAGCATGCCGTTCAGTCTTGGTATCGCCCCCCCACCCACGCCCATCCCTATCAATCAATTCCATGCGGTGCACATACGCTGATCTGAAAAGCAACTGGCTTCCCTACGGAGCCCTGGCGACACATGCAATGCTGGCCACAGGCGTGAGGCGCCGCGCGCGCATTTCCAAATACGTTAAACAATATGTAAAACAACAGCATCCTTCCGTAAATTGTCCAATCAATGTTTGCCAAATTTCCCGCACACGCTGCAACCCTTAGGCACCATTGGTGTTCTCACATCCTGTATAATGAAGGCGTCCAGACTAAACGCGCGCGCATTTCGACAACTGCGAACAACCATCGCGCACCCGCCAACCCCGCCACATCAAACAACACAATGCGGACCACACAGGCGCATCCCCGTGCGCGCGTCGAAATCCTTCCCAGACCAAGGGTGTTCTGAGCGTTTCAAAGCAGAGTTATGCAAACATGTGTGGTAGCTAGGAGATACGCCACCACGTACAAGTTTGGGCGCGCGCGCACATCCGCAGCATCCTCATATGCACCATGATCAGCATCGTCGTCATCATTATCATCATCTGCATCAGCATCATCATCACCACCAACATCACAATCGTCAACGTCACCATTGCCATCGTCATCATCGGCATCACCGGCATTTCTCCTTCCACTGCTACCATCATCATTACTATCATCGTCGTCATCACCACCGTTGTCATCATCGTTATCGTCGATGTCATCGCCCTCGTCAAACTGTTGCGCGCGCGTACACTCACCATCCTAGTAAAACAAAGCAACGCCCTCTTCAGCATCGTGTTCATCATCGCCTTCACTAGCAACATCATCATCATCATCATCATCATCATCATCATCATCATCATCATCATGATCATCATCATCATCATCATCATCATCACCATCATCACTGCCACTGGCATTAGTGACCGTCATCAACGTCGTCATCGTCAGCGACATCGTCGTCGACCAGTCATTGTTTACCAACAAGTGCGGGTGGGTAGGTGGGATGCTTCTTTTGTGTTGACAAGTGACACGAGCCCGTCATCTCTTGCACCACATAGATATCATGACGGGGGAGTAAGACCCCACATCAGAACAGTTTGAGGGCTATTGGGCTATCGGGGTATAGGGCTGTAGGGCCATAGGGCTGTAGGTCTATAGGGCTACAGGGCTATGGGCTATAGGGCCATAGGGCTATAGGGCTGTAGGGCCATAGTGCTATGGGGCTATGGGGCTATGGGGCTATGGGGCTATAGGGCTAAAGGTCTGTAGGGCTATTGGGCTATAGGGCTATATGACCATAGGGCTATAGGGCCAATTGGCTATAGGGGTTTTGGGCTGCAGGGCTATAGCTATACTTGGTTATAGAGCTGTAGGCCTGTAGGGCTGTAGGGCGGTTTTGCTATAGGCTATATAAGTCAATAAGACTCTATGGCTATAGGGCTATACAGTTATAGGGCTATAGGGCGGTGTTGCTATAGGGCGTTTGGGCTATAGGGCTATACATACATAAGACTATAGGGCTATAAGGCTATAGGGCTATAGGGTTATGGGGCTATAAGGCTCTGGGGCTAGGGGGCTATAAGGCTTAGGGCTATAAGGCACCCGGGCACCCGGGCACCTGCACTCGGGCACGCAAGCTCTGATTAGGGAGCTAACCTCATAGACGGCGCAGCATTAGAGTGCGCATCGATAATGACATGACCAGCTGTTCGGGGTCCAAGCTGGCAAGCGATGCCTTAGCTGACCTTGCGCAAGGCTCTGACGAATCGCTGCGTCCCCCTCCTCAATCTCCTCCTCACCACCATGCTGCTACTCGTCCAAATCTGTTCTAAGGAAGCTGCTGCCCCTCTTCCACTATCCCTTCTCCCCCTGCGCCTCCCTCGCTTCCATGCTCGTTGCACGCAAAGGCCCTGACCTCAATGGGGCCACGGAGCTTCTGAGGCCCTCGGCGCGGGCGCGGCCACTGGGGCCTTCGGTGAGCTCGGTATGGGGCCACGGAACGTCTAAGGGGTGTGCCGAAATTGGTGGGGAGGCATGCGGGCGCTACCACTGGGGCCTTCGATGGAACTCCCCATGGGGCCACGGAACGCGTGAAGGGTGTGCCGAAATCAATGGTTGGGGAGGCATGCGGGCGCTGCCACTGGGGCCTTCGGTGGGGCTCCCCATGGGGCCACGAAGCGCGTAATGGGTGTGCCGAAATCCATGGTTGGGGGGCGCAGCCACTGGGGCCTTCGGTGGAGCTCCCTATGGGGCCACGAAACGTGTGAGGGGTGTGCCGAAATTGGTGGTGGGGGAGGCATGCGGGCGCAGCCACTGGGGCCTTCGGTGGAGCTCCCTATGGGGCCACGAATCTTGTCGGGGGTGTACCGACATGGGTGTGGGGGAGGTATGCGGGCGCAGCCACTGGGGCCTTCGGTGGAGCTCCCTATGGGGCCACGAAGCGTGTGAGGGGTGTGCCGAAGCTGATGGCGATGATGGTGATGATGACGCCGATGATGGTGAACATGATGGTGATAATGACGCCGATGGCCATGATGATGACGACGACGATGATGATGATGATGGTGATGATGAGGCGGACGATGACTTTAACGATGATGATGATCGCAATGTCGATGATGGTGTGATGACGACGACGATCAAGATGATGATGTTATGATGAGCACGATGATGCTGGGAGGAGGGAGGGGGAGGAGGAAAGAAGGAGAGGACCGCGCGGCGCTGTCTCTTCAAAACGAGGACCCAACACCACAGGAGGGTTGGGAAGTGAAAGAGCTTCATGGATTGAAGGCGGTTCCTTTCCCAAATGTGGCTCTCGCCATTGCGCCGCGCACTTTCGCTTATGGTAAGCTTACCAGATACGTTCACTCGCTGTGTTGACAACCCAGGAATGGTGTTCAGGCACGATTCAAGATCGCCAAGACGTAACAGTCAGGTTCACTCGTTGCGTTCCTGAGAATGGTGTTTTGGCGCGCTTCAAGATATCTACCTAACAGCGAAGACTGATAGGTTTCTAGTAGTCTTAAAAGAGAGCAGCAGATGACTCCACAGGGGGGTCTGGGCGGGTGCCGGACAGGGTGCCGCAGAAGTCGTTTTAAGCCAACAGTCACACACTTCGTGCTCTTCGACCTCCCAGAACTCCATTCCCGGGCCACATTCTGAATGCCCGGAGCCAACTGTAGGCCACTTCGTGCTCTTCGACTTCCCAGAACTCCATTCCCGGGCCACATTTTGAATGCCCGGAGCCAACTGTAGGCCACTTCGTGGTCTTCGAGTCCCCAGAACTCCATTCCCGGGCCACATTTTGAATGCCCGGAGCCAACTGTAGGCCACTTCGTGCTCTTCGAGTTCCCAGAACTCCATTCCCGGGCCACATTTTGAATGCCCGGAGCCAACTGTAGGCCACTTCGTGCTCTTCGAGTTCCCAGAACTCCATTCCCGGGCCACATTTTGAATGCCCGTAGCCAACTGAGGCTGAGGCAGGCTGCTGCTGAGGCAGGCTGAGGCTGAGGCTGAGGCAGGCTGAGGCTGAGGCAGGCTGAGGCTGAGGCTGAGGTTGAGGCTGAGGCTGAGGCTGAGGCAGGCTGAGGCAGACGCTGAGGCAGGCTGATGCTGAGGCAGGCTGAGGCTGAGGCTGAGGCTGATGCAGGCTGAGGCTGAGGCTGAGGAAAAGGTTGAGGCTGAGGCTAAGGTTGAGGCTGAAGCTGAAGCAGGCTGAGGCTGAGGCTGAGGCAGGCTGAGGCTGAGGCTTAGGCAAGCTGATACTGAGGCAGACTGAGGCTGAGGCTGAGGCAGGCTGAGGCTGAGGCAGGCTGAGGCTGAGGCTGAGGCTGAGGGCTGAGGCTGAGGCTGAGGCTGAGGCTGAGGCTGAGGCTGAGGATGAGGCTGAGGCAGGCTGAGGCTGAGGCTGAGGCAGGCTGATGCTGAGGCAGGCTGAGGCTGAGGCTGAGGCTGATGCAGGCTGAGGCTGAGGCAGGCTGAGGCTGAGGCTGAGGCTGAGGCTGAGGCAGGCTGAGGCTGAGGCTGAGGCTGAGGCTGAGGCTGAGGCAGGCTGAGGCTGAGGCAGGCTGAGCTGAGGCAGGCTGAGGCTGAGGCTGAGGCTGATGCAGGCTGAGGCTGAGGCAGGCTGAGGCTGAGGCCGAGGCTGAAGGCAGACTGAGGCTGAGGCTGAAGCAGGCTGAGGCTGAGGCCGAGGCAGGCTGATGCTGAGGCTGAGGCAGGCTGATGCTGAGGAAAAGGTTGAGGCTGAGGCTGAGGCAGGCTGAGGCTGAGGCTGAGGCAGGCTGAGGCTGAGGCTGAGGCAGGCTGATGCGGA
Organism: Prorocentrum cordatum; assembly: GCA_963575745.1. Taxonomy (NCBI): domain Eukaryota; class Dinophyceae; order Prorocentrales; family Prorocentraceae; genus Prorocentrum; species Prorocentrum cordatum. The sequence goes on along the minus strand of CAUYUJ010015183.1, from coordinate 848,866 downwards.
GGCAGGCTGAGGCTGAGGCTGAGGCTGAGGCTGATGCAGGCTGAGGCTGAGGCAGGCTGAGGCTGAGGCCGAGGCTGAAGGCAGGCTGTGGCTGAGGCTGAGGCTGAAGCAGGCTGAGGCTGAGGCTGAGGCAGGCTGAGGCTGAGGCTGAGGCAGGCTGATACTGAGGCAGGCTGAGGCTGAGGCTGTGACTGTGACTGCCGTTGCCACTGCGACTGTCATCGCGAATGCGACTGCGACTGCGAGAACAGGAGAATTCTACAACTGGATTCTCATCTGGATCTTAAGGGGAATGTTTCCATATATGCTTCTACACATCGCTGTTAGGTTGCTTTGCCGGGATAATCACACGATTGTTCCCCAACGGGGCAATTTTCCCAGCGAAAACAACACCTTGGTGGGGGCATCTGAAGGGGGATCTTGGAGGGAGGGTGTATTCAACATCGTTGATGAGTCTTGGGTTTGCTCTGGTCCTTCTTCTCCTCCTCTTCCTCCTCCTCCTCCTCCTCCTCTGTCTTTGGCGGCGCGCACGGGGGGGGTATGGGGGAGGGGGGGGGAGGCGTTTCAGAAGGCAAGAACCCTGCACCTACAGACAAGGCCCGCGCAAGAAGCACGGGGTGCTTCTAGAGAGCCTTCCCCCTTCCCCCCTGCCCCCATCTGCGCGTGGCCGACTTCTTTCGGGTCGGGCGAAAGGGGGGATAGCAAAGGGGGGGGTGAGAACCAGCTCGCATAGCTGATTCTCCCAGCACCTCCCGGCGTCAGAGGCGGCCATGTATCGAGGAATGGGCCCCTCGGTGGGGCCGACACCAGCTGCATGCAGCAGATTTCGTAACCCTCTCCTTTCCCAATCCCCCCCCTTCGCCCGGCCCGATTATTCTTCTTCTTCTTCTTCGTCTTCTTCTTCTTCTTCTTCTTCTTCCTTTTCTTATTCTTATCTTTCTTCGTCTTCTTCGTCCTTTTTTCTTCGTCTTTCTGCGTGGCCGACGTCTTCGTCGTCTTCTTCCTTTTCTTCTTCTTCTTCTTCTTAACATTATTGTTAGTATTGTTCTTCTTCTTCTTCTTCTTCCTCCTCGAGAAGGGCCCGATCGTTTTTTTTTTTTTTTTTTACTGACAGAGACTGACCGCAAGCGAACCAGCCTTCGTTTGAAAAACAGCTAGCCAGCGCAGGGGACGCATTCGACCCGACCCCACGCACCTTGGGATGGGTCGCCGTCGTCCTCCTCTACGCTGGCAATGGGAAAGCCAGAGAGGCCGTCCCACAAGGCCAGATCGGCCTGGAAAGCGGGCGGCGGAGAGCACTCCTGCCCCGTCCACCCCACCCCCACCCCCCCACTCCCAGTCCCGACAGGAGGAGAAAGAGCAGGCAGAGGCGGCAGTTCGGCCGACTCCAGCAGCCTTCGCTTCCGCAGCAAAATCGGAGGGCCCACAAAATCGCGGGCCCGTAAAGGATGGCAGCCTCGCATGAGGTTGCGCAGCCTGTAGTATCTCGAGTCTCTCACCAGGACACCCTGCCTACGATTCATCGGTAAGCAATCCTGCGAAAGACCCTGGCTCTTCTTTTCCGAAAATGCCCCGCACAGAGAGCAGAACAGGAAAGGCCCCGCGCGGTGAAGTGCGTGGGAGCTGGACCTGTCGTCACATCGAAGCTGGCGAAGCACCGAGCGTGTCCTCGCTGACCGAAGGCACACCATGCATCGGAACCTGTGCGCAACCACCGTCACTGCAGGGTCGAAACGCGAGTGCGGCTTCGGGGGACCAAGTCCCCCCTCAATCGTGCCTATGGCACGGCCGAGTATTTGCGCTTGGGCGTCACGTGGCGTGATGGTGCCGATCCGAGCGACCAGCCTGGTACAGAACTGGGCTACAAGGCGGATGGCGCTGCGCGACGCGCCATGCGCAGATCGCAGCTGGAGGGAATCACTATGCATGGCGGCACCCCATTTAGCCGACTGATCAGCCTGGGCATTGCCGACACGCTGCCATTCTGAAATCCGTCCCTCTGCTACGGCAGAGGCAGGAGTATGCGCTTTGACGTGAGACACCTCCACCGACTCACCCCCACGGTCAGACACAAGCCTCCAAACCTCCCTCCAAAGGCAAGCGGGTCACTCGCAGCGGTGCCCGCTCCAACGCCTTGGCGCCAGACATCCACGAGCGGCTTGCAATCCGTATAAAACTTCATCTGAGCTCCCATATACCTCAGCGCCATCAAGAAACTGAAAAGCTCAGCCGCTGGCACAGATTGAATGAGACAGGGCAGAGGGCCATGCAGGCGAGCAACCACTCGCTTGCTGTCGTCAAGCGAACAGAGTCCCCATCCGCAGCGCCGTAAGCGAGAGAAACTTCCGTGCCTCCCCGACCCATCACCGAACACGTGCACGTCGAGCAGCAAGTCGGGAGACCGCACCGTCCACACGACTCGCTCCTCGAGGCAGGGGCTCGGGAAGAGCCAAGCAGGGTCAGGGACAAGAAAGCGCGTGAAAAGCAAGGTATCCACCGCAGCAGCTCGAGCCATGTCTAGCATTTGACCAGCCATGGCACTGCCAGCTCTGTAATCCCGACGGAACTCGGTATGCAGGGGGCAATCGTAGAATCGGTGCCAGGTAGATCCAGCACTCTGACAGGCAAGGCAGCTCGGGTTGACGGCTCCACCTGACTCGTACAGTCGCTCCTGCGACCAGAAACCTCCTGCAAACAGGCACCGCAGCAGTCCCTGATGCCTTGGGGTCCAGTCAGGGCCTCGGACAGAATGAGGCTGGAGGAGGGACCTCAGGGGCTCCACGAGAGGAGGATGAGGGCAGGGCGAGACCCACGAGGGATGCTTCGCGAGAACCTGGCGCCACACCCACCGCTCGGTGGCCTCATCAACTAACCTACCTCCATCCTTCGGGGAAATCTGTTCAATTGCAAGAGGACCTCGGTGGGTCTTCCAATGAAAAGGGTCAGATACAGACCAACCCAACCGCAAAATTGTCGCAACTAGCGCAGAAGCAGGTCCGCGAATGTCAGACCAAACTTGAGACACAGGAACTCTAGACAGGCGTGTCCATGCTCCACTCAGAAGTCGCGCCATATCTGCTCTGGGGGCCCATCCGTCCCACAGCGCCTGCAGCCAGAGGAAGATCGGGCTCCTGTTGCACTCGAAGGCGGGGTCGACCTGCGGCCCAGCCAGCATGAGGTCCAATGAGAGCGACCTGCCCGTGTGCCTGTAGACCATGCCCGCGCGCGCCAGTTGCCTGGCGCTCAGTAGGTGCGTGTTGCTGATGCCGTGAACTCCCACTGCCCAGAGCATCCCAGGCTTGAGGCCAGTCTGCACCAGCTTGATCGTCTTGCCCCCAGCTTTCGCGAGCCGCTTATACCGAGGGATCCGAGACGCCATCCTGCCCAGCCGCTGTGCACGAACCGAATGAGAAAGCCGATTTCCACCGCCAAAGTCCAGCCCCAGGTTCCGAACCGAGCGTGTGAGGAACCTCGACGAGGACGGGTTGACTTTCCTAAACACCTTCCGTATGCCTTGGCCGATGACCACCTGGTGCTTCTTGGGCAGGGAGAGAGTCAAGCCGATCTGCGTAAGCTCAGCCGCCAATAGGTCCTCGGCCCCCTTGAGTTCCCTGGCGACTTCCCATGCCTCGCCAATACGTTGCAACTGCAGATCATCTACCACGACCGCCACCTCGACATTCACGAAGCGAAGAGAGACGGCATCCACTGGCGACAAGAGCACCAGACGCAGTAGGGAAGTCGCGCAGCTGCAGCCCGCGACAATCGTGCGGTGCGTCACCACCACCTGCGTGGCGATGTTCTGGAAGAGCACCATTCTGTCGAGGCAATATGATGCGAGCAGGAAGCGAAGGGTCTTACCTCGGAACTTGTGCCGACGGGCTGCTGCAGCTAAAACATGGTGGGGCACGTGCTCATATGCTTTGACCAGGTCGAGCAGGGTTGTCCCTGCCGCTCTGCCCTGGTCTCTGGCCAACTCCGCCTTGAAACTCTGCTTCCAAACGCAAATGTCACATGAGGCCCCTGAGTCACCATACCAGAACCCGCGAGGGTTTGCCTTTTCCCAAGGGCCAGCAACTTTCCATCGGGCCCAGCGGGACCACAACCGAAGAGGCGTCGCGAAGATCCCAATAGGACGATCTCCCCCTTCAGGCGGCGGCTTCGGTAGAAGAGCAATAAGCAGCAGAGCCCAGCACCTCGGAATGTGAACCAGGCGCTGCATCTCGGCCCAGATCCGAAGGAAAACCGCGACAGCGCCGTCGTCGAGGAAGGACCAGTGACGGGGATGCAGGCCACAGACTCCGATGGCCGTGTGCGTGCTGTAGGTCCTGGTAAGGGCTAAGAGCTCCTCATGGGTGGGGGCCTCCAGCTCTGGCTCGTCATCGCACCAACCAAAATCAGGCTCTGGGAAAACTTGTCCGACACCCCAATGCTGATGCCACTTTTGAGCCCGAAGATCGGCTTCAGCAGCAATCCCCAGAGGCTCACCAGACGGCCCCGAGAAACAAGAGAGCCCAGATGCAGCCCACTTCGGAACCTCTTTGGTGAACCGGTGGCCCAGTCGAGCGCTCCCAGATAACGCATCTTGAACCCACTCACGCCAGGCTCGGGCCCGCTCCGAGGCCGCATGATGCTCGTGCTGAAGGGCCCACTTTCGGACCTGCCAGATCAACTCCTGGAGCTCCGAGACGTTGGCAGGGTTGACGGCCAGAACCCGAACTCGCCAAGAAGCCCAATGCTTGCAATCGGTGAAGGGGGACAGGTAGTTCACGAGCTTCCGCAAGAGGATCCCCGCTTGTTTGATCCCCCCCAAGGTGGGCGCAGGCCCATGCCAGAGATACACGATGTCCTGGAGTCGCCTTTCCAAGACACGCCACATACGGCCCTCCCCAATAGCCCTGGGGTGAGTGGAGGCAGGGGGGCCGAGCAGAGGGACTTGCACCACCTTGGGGGGGCCTCCTCGGCCTCGGTATCGTGGATCCCCATCGACATGAAATACGCGAGAAAGCGCCACCTCAGCCCTTTGAACCCACAGAGAAGTGACAGCATCCAAACGGTCCTTGGTACAATCCCCCTGGGAGAGCTGATCACGCAAGTCGTCCCACTCCAGGGGGCGAGGGTCGCATCCAACAGGGCGGTGGAGTGGGAACGCCGACGGCTTCTTGAGCCTGGGAACTGTCACCTGCCGCGGGTGGCCAGACATGCTCAGCACCACAGGGCGGTGCGGTCTGGTACTGGTAGACCATGTCGCAACTGAGCAGCTCACCACAAACTGCTTGAGCGAGGAGGAGAGGACAAAGTAATCGATGGACGACCGAGACGTACCCAACTGACAGGTCCAATTCGAGACGTCAGAGACCACCTCAGCCTGAAGATCCCCAATCCAACCAGACTCGACCAGTTGCTCCGCTGAAAACTGAAAATCTCCACCCAGAATAAACGGCATGCCATACGCCCTCAGGACCTCCCCAATACTGTGCAGCAAGGAAAGATTTTGACCGCGGCAGCCGATTCCAGTGTGCAGGTAGACCGATCCGACTAAAACACCTCCAGTACATAACCCACTCCAGAGCCCCAGACGAAATCGACATCCAGGAGGAACCGCGATACCCTCAGGCAAATCATCGAGTCCTTTGAGGCCCCAGAGCTTCGAAGTCGCAATGCCCACTCCTCCAGTGGTGCCAGCCTCTGAACGACCTGAGGGGGCAGCAGGAGTGAGGAGTGAGACCATGCCAGCCTTGACCAGCGCCTGCTGAACGTCCACCAAACGTAGCTCCGTCTGGTGGTGCTCTTGGAAAACGTAGATGTCGGCATCCACAGAGTCGCAGAGCTCCAGGAAGGGCCTTCTCGTGACCTTACCCCTGTCCCCGCACTCGATGCCCCACGAGGTGATGTTGGCCGTACACAGCTTCCATACCTCAGGCCGACGGGCCGCAGGAGTCTCCTCCTGCACCGCAGGAGTCTCCTCCTGCACACTCTCGCCTCGAACTCGTCGATGGCCAGTAGCCCCAGCCCGCGCCGCCAGGGAGCGCCACCTGCCTCGGTGTGAGGCGGGCGCAGGCAGGCGGCGTCCAGCAGCTGCAGCGCCGACCCCGCTACCCCGACGGGGGTGGGGCACCAGCGACATCGCGGTCAGCAGGCATAGGAACATCAGCAGGAACATCAGCAGCCGCAGGGCCAGGCGCGGCCGAGGGGGCCGCCGCCGCCGCAGCCTCTGGGCCTGGCGCGTCCCTCCTGGGCCTCTTGCTGAGGGCTGAAGGGTTCTGCAGGAAATCGAGCATGGTCCTGTAGAGACCTTCGTACTGCCCTGCCTGTCCGCCCTCCAGCAACTCAGTAAGTTGCTGCTTGCAATCCTCCGCCACACGTGAGTCCGAGGGTGCCGCTGGGGCTGGCGAAGGGCCGCTGCCCGACATGGCACGCTGCGCGGCCTCCTCGGCCTGTGCCTTCCGCCGTGCTTCCTCCTGCTCCTGGAAAGAGGCCCCAGCAGCAGCCAGGTCGCCCAGGAGGTCCACCGCGGTGCGGAGCTGGTCCGCCTTCGCCACTCTGAACGACTCGGGCAGATGGCCGAACAGCGTCTCCACCAGCCCGTTGACCGCCGCCTTGCAGTCATCACCAGCAGGGTGAAGAGCAGCACGTCGATGGAGCCTCTGGAGCTCCTCCTCTTCCTTCTTGACCGATTCCGCCAGAGCCGCCTGGGATGCAACGCAGTCCTCCAGGTCCTGCTCCAGCTCCGTGATCTGTTGACGGAGGTTGGCCTCCGTCGCCTTCGACGCAGTAAGCTGGCCCTGGAAGTGGGCCAGCTTGTCCTGATGGGACCGAACTCGCATCCATGGCGGTGGGCCACGTTCGTCAGGCTGAGCAGCAGCAGCGGAGGGCACCTGAGCCTTGGCGGCCACCAAGAGCGGGTGGTCGTCTGCCAGCCCAGCAAGCGTGAGCTGCTCCACTGCAGCCGCGAGGTAGTCGCGCTGCGTCTGCTTGCCACCTGTGTCCGATCCTTTGCCACTGCGCTGCTGGGCCGAGCCGCCCTTCCCACTCCCAGACTGGGACTGGTCAGCACTCGTGCCTGGGCTCGACTTGGCCTTGCGGCGCGTGGACTCCACCTGTTGCCATGCATCCTTGGACTGCTGCTCGCCTGACCAAGGACGGGGGGGCCCCTTTGACCGTGTCCCGAACCGGGTCGTCGCGGAGCCACTTCTTGCAACGATAGCAGCGAGCCCAATCCACCAGATTATACTGATAGCCACATGAGCTCTTGCCATAGCACGTCTTGTAGCCGCTCTGGGAGGGGGTCTGGTGTCTGCTCTGGGAGCGGGGCTGCGGGGGCGCGGGGACCATGCCACAGCAGCTCGAGAGCAGGAGAAGCCAAAATCCCTCGTCTGGCCTGGCAGACGAGGAGGAGCACTGTGGGGGCCGCTGCTCCCCCCTTGCCAGTGAGGCCAGGTCCTGACCCGAAAGGGCTACGGACTTGAGCCAAAATGGCTACGGAAGAGAAGGGCCCGATCGACGGGCCGCCTGGGCCGCGGGAGCCTCCGGGGCGCCCGGCGCAGCCGGGGCGCACCAGCGCCGGGGGGGCAGGGCGCCCGGGCGCCGCAGCGCGCGGCCCGCGCGCAGGGCGCGCGGCCCGCACGGCGGCATGGCGGCGCGGCCGCGGCGCGGGGCGGGCTCGGAGGAGGAAAGGGCACCCCTGTAGATAGGGGAACGGAAGGGGGCACACTCCAGATTTCGAAACAAAAGGGAGGGGGTCTGTTTCTTCCAGGACAAGCCATTTCAGACCCCCCCGGTGGGAGAACCCTCCAAAACATCGTCCCCAGACCCCCCAGGCCCTCCAAGATAGCCTGGAAGAGACCCCCCCCCGAAATGAGACCCCCCTCCCTTTCTTACGAAATCTGGAGTAAACATAGAAACTCGGAGGTCCGCGCGGACTTCTCGGATCGGCGCTGGGGCCCCCAAGGCGGCGCCTCCGGCGCCGCCCCTGGCGCGCTCCGCGCGCTAGGGGGGGGGTCCAGCGCCGATCCGAGAAGTCCGCGCGGACCTCCGAGTTGTTCCCCTACCATACCTCTGCCCCTCGCCCGCTGTCCCCTTTTTCGGCCTCCTGGGAGGCCCTCGTCGCCACCGCTGGGGTCGCCTCGAAATGCTGGTCAGAACGCGCCCCGGGAGAGGCCCGGGGAGTAGCGGAATCAATATCTTTTTTTGGTAGGGCACAAATAAACCTCCCTCGCTTTTGACCACCCTCGCTTCCAAGAGATACCAAGCGACGCCAAACTACGGCCTGCGCTGGTCAGGCCGCCTGACGAGGAGGCGCGTGGTATGGCTTGGTTTTGCCTGGAAGCGAAAGCGGGGTAGGTAATTCACGCTCTGTTTTGGGCGGGCTTCCCCACAGACGAGGTGGGGGGGGGCCCAAGCTCCTGCCGGGGGGGGGGGGGGCGGAAGGGCAGGGCAGCAAAGGGCAGGCCGGCCAAGCAGCTCACGTAGCTAGCTAGCTATAGTTTGCCTGGCGCCTCCTAGCGCCTCCTGGCGCGGGGAGGCGCCCGTGTATCGAGGGATGGGCCCGGCGGCGTGGCGGAAATCGGCTGCATGCAGCAGATTTCGTAGACTGCTCGTCCGTCCGGCCCGAGATCAAGGAGGGGGACCCCGAGATCACGGCGCCGCATTCTTTCCGCGCTGGGCGATGTTGTTTCTTATCCGAGGCCATCACCAATCCGAAGAATGCAGCAGAAAAACTGGGTCTACGGCTCCAGCCGTGATTCTTGAACGATGTCTCAATTTTGTCGCGACGTCGGATCTCAGGGGAGCCCAGACCCCCTCGCGTCCATGACAAAAACACGGCAAGATTAGTTGTTCATGTTGTTGGCGTCGGGGAGCTCTTGCCAGGCCCTAAGACCGTCAAAGAACGACTCAAGATTAAAAACTTGCCCCAGGGAGTGAGTCAAGACCTCCGGGGGTCGACGTTGCAACACAACCATGACGTCGAGGGTCTTGAGGATGGGGAGGGATGCTCGGACGGGGGCTGCCGAATAACCCTGAGATCTCGGTGTTACAATTCTGCTGGCGCCAGGCGCTTTCGCCAAAGTTCAGACCCCCCGACCATCACAGACGAACCTGGCTGGAAGAATGCCGCAGAAAAGCTTGGCCTCCAGGGTTCCAGTGGCGACTTGAGGCCATGTGCCACGTTCTGCGCACCGTCCGATGTCAGGGAGTGGCTCCCTGTCCTTGCTCTCCTCCCTCCTCCCTCCCCCCCCCTCCGAGGGAGGCGGGCCCCGCGACCCCGCGCGAGGCTCTGAGCACTCTCACGGCCTCCTGGCGCGTCGATCGAAGAGTGCAGGAAGTGCCCCTGCCCCCAGGATTTTCAGGGTGGCCCTCGTAGCCTTCAGAGCACCCCTCACGAGGCCCAGAGGGCCCCAGGGGCTCCAAGATGGCGCGAAAAGCTCGGAGCACCGTGGGCCAGGGACACCTTTGGCAACCTGCGAAAGGGGGCTGTCGAGTCAGCCGCGTTGGAGGCCTCCACATTTGGCGCGAGACAAGGTGGGGTCGGATGATCGCGCCGCATGGTCGTGGGGAAGATCGGATCGGACTCCAAATCGAACCGCATCGCCCATGCGTCGGCGACGTGGGGCGACCTGCAAGCCCCATCAAACCTCCCCATTTGGGAGGCCTGGACCAGTCAGTCAAGCCTGGCGATCAAACGGCGCACTGGCAAATACAAGTTCTGAATGGTACGCTCGAAGATGGAGGGGGGGGGGCAGGACAGGAGGAGGGCGGAGGAAGGGGGGGGGAACGAAAAGCGAAAGCCAATGATCGTCACATGGGTTGCGAACGCAGGGGGAGTTATCGAATCAGCGGCATGCAGCTGACCCTCCTGGCGCCGACCGGCATCCGAGACGCCGAGACATCGAGAAACGCGCTGGGCGGCGGCGACGCAACTGGCTGCAAGCATCGGAGTTCGTGACCCCCCCTTCCCACTCCCCCCTTTTCGACGCTGCTCCCTTGACGCATAACCCCAGGAAGCATTTAAGACCCCCCCCGGCGATATCGTAGCACCGCATGTTTTATTCGATATTCCGAAGGGCCGAAATAACCGAACAATAGCTGTAGCACCTGGACATGATGATGATGATGATGATGATGATGATGATGATGATGATGATGATGATGATGATGATGATGATGATGATGATGATGATGATGATGATGATGATGATGATGATGATGATGATGATGATGATGATACGGATATGGATGATGGTGCGGAAAGGTTATCGATTTGCCGGAGGGGGGGGGTTCTTAAATGCTTCCTGGGGTTACAAATGCCCTTCTGACGTGCGCGGATCAAAGGATGTGCTTGCATTGCTGGTGGTTTTCGTCGTGATCAAACCTCAGCACGCCATACATTGCAGCAGCCAAGCATGGCCGCGAGGGCTGCCCGTATATGAAAACAGCCCTTCCCTCCGACCCGAGCGTGGGCAGGGCAGCCAGCCGCGCCGTCTGGGGTTCGCTGGAGGCGAGCCCAGAGAGGGGCCAGGCGCAGGCAGGAGTGAGGACCGGCTGGGCGTACGAGTTGCGTTCTGCTTCCTCCTCCCCCCGTCCCTCCTCCTCTCCCCCGCTCTCCCAAAGCACTCCTTGCACGACTTCGTTCGCGCCCGAGGTTGGGGCCGCTCAGGAGCAGGAGTGCCTGGACCTGCAGTCCGTAGAGGCCGAGGAGTCTCTGGCCCCGATGGGTTAACCCAGCCACTCCCTTACCGTGCTCTCTCGGCCTCCTGAGCCTCTCCCCGCCTCACCTGCTTGAAGGGGCCCCAGGACACACAAATAAATACACGCAAATAACAGGATTCCCCATATTTTTCCATATTTTCTGGGTTTTTGTCTTCCCCCCCACTTCCCATATTTTCCCGTATTTTCTCGGGAATCGACGATTAATTGTGTCTGTGTGATTTTTCCCTCCTGACTGTTCCCGCCCCTCCTGTCCGAGGACCAGGTCCTTTGCACGAGGCAACACCCCGAGGAAGCCAGGGCCAGGAGAGCGGCCCGCCTGCACGCGGCCCAAGAAGGATTGCTCCGCGCCGGGTGGGATCCCCTTTTGGGCTCCATCGGCGAGGACCGCCCCGCTGGGAAGGCTGGAAAGTCCGACCTTGCTTTCTTCGGGGCGGCCAAGAAGGGGGGCGTGCAAGAGGGGGGGGCGCAAATCATGGCCGGCGGCACGTGCGCGGCCCAGGAAGGGGGGGGGGGCAGGAACGTCATGAAACAAGAAGAGGCGCCACGAGACCTCGAGAAATATCATGGCCCGCGCCAAGATGTCCACCCCCCCTAGTCATCACCCCCCTCTTTGCCGCCCCCGATTCCTGGCTGATCCGCTGCCGCGGGGCGGTGGCGGTGGCCGGGGCGGATGGCGCAAGCGTGACGCTTGCGCCACCCGCCCCGGCCGCTCCCAGCGCACCCCGGGCGCGCTCTGTGCGCCAAGCCGCTGGCAGACGACGGCCTCCTCCTCCGCCTGCTCCTCCTCCTCCTGCTCCTCCTCCTCCTCCTCCTCCTCCTCCTCCTCCTTCTCCTCCTCCTCCTGCCCCTCCTCCTCCTCCTCCTCCTCCTCCTCCTCCTCCTCCTCCTCCTCCTCCTCCTCCTCCTTCCCCTCCTCCTCCTTCCCCTCCTCCATCCCTTTCCCTTCCAAGTAACTTCTCCCTGTGGCACACCCAGGCGTTTCGGGAGGGCGGGCCTGGCGTTTCGCATGGGCCTCTCTCGCCCGTGGTGGCCCTGGAGCTTTCAATGTGCAACGGCTACACGGATGCAGGTGTGGTGGTTTCCAGAACGGGGCGCTCGCCGTAGCGTCGTGCACTTTGGTTGTTTAGAAGCCACTTGCAACAAGTAAGGGGTGGAGGGGGTCATACTCAAAATGGAGCTCTCGCCCCTCGCCTCAACGCCGGCGCACATTCGTCTCAAATGCTTGCAACCGTTGCGCGGATGGTGGGATCGTGTTCGTACTAGGGTTTCGACCTTGCCCAGCGCACATTCGCGGTCCAAATTTTAGCTCTCGCCCAAGCAACGCGCGCACTCGTTGTAACATCTTGTAACCACTACGCGGACGGAGGCGGGCCCACTTCACAATGGGGCTCTCGCCTGGCCGTCGCGCGCGAATGCCCCAACAGCCTGTAGCAGGTACCCAGATAGGGGGTCGAGTCGATGTGGCTCCCGCTCGAACACGTCGAACAGGTGCTGTACACACCTGTTCGATGTGCTCGAGCGCTCATTGTTCTCATTGTCCCGCTTGTTCTCATGTTCTCATTGTCCCGCCTGTCGAACAGGATGTTCAATGTTCTCGTTGTCCCGCTGCCTGCACGGGCGAAGGGCGGCGCTGCTTCTGCCGGGCGGGGCCGCCGCAGAGGGCGCTCTGCATCCGCTGGCCCGCAGTGCAGACGTGCGCAGCCGCTTCGACGGACGGGCGGGGGCTTTTTTTTTGTTTTGTTTTTTTGTTTTTTGGTATATATAGATTGTTATGAAAAAACCGCGGGGCTCTCGCTGGGCACGCCGTTGTTTCTTTGAACCTATAGGTGTTGCGCTCCTCGTCACCAGCCATGAAAAAAAGCACGGCGGCCCCGTTTCGGAACGGCGGTCTCCCGGAATGGCAGGCCCGTGGCTTTGGTGTTCGTCGCTCCACAGGGGCGGGAGGGTGTGATGCAGCATCGTGGGCAGCATCCTGGGTTTATACTCGGGTCCTCTTCCCTCCTCCTCATCCTGCAGCTCCTCCTCCTCCTCCTCCTCCTCCTCCTCCTGCTCTTCCCCCGCCTCCGCCTCCTCCTCCTCGTCCTCCTCCCGCGTCCCCCTCCTCTCTCGCCTCCTCCCCGCATCCTCCTCCGCTCTGGCGCCGCCCCGCTGAAGAATGACCAACTGCATGACCAACCCTCCTCGAAACCACTGCTCCAGGGTGGCTCTCTGGGCCTTAGCGCGGCGGCGGAACCTGACATGCCCGTACAGCCCGCGGATTGTTTTTCATCATCTAAGCGTTCCCACTCGATTTCGGCCTTCCGGTGACCAAGGACGAACAACGACTTCCACATGTTGAAGCATCTCATCGTCCGATGCTTGGGTATTTTCCCCAGGGGGCAATGGACATGGGTATTCTTGGGCCCAAGGCGGCCCTGAATCGCAGCCTCGGACAGAACTCAAGCCTCCAGGGTCTTGTTTTCTTTTGGTCAGGGCCGCCCTTCTACCCATCCCCCGCCCGCCCTCTCCCCTGATCGTCCTGCTCTCCCTCCGCCCTCCATGTCTCGTCCTCGATCCTCAGACCTTCCTCCTCCATCCTCGGCTCTTCGTCCTCGACCCCTTCTCCTCGACCCTCCATCCCCGACCCTCCGTCCTGGAGCCCCCGCCCCGCAGCGGCCCGGCGGAGCGGGGCGGTGCAGACCTCGGCCACGGCGGTGCCCGAGCTGCGCGCAGGCCGCAGCGGCGCGCCGGGCCAGTCGGAGGCCTGTCGGGCGGCCGGCGGCGGGGGGCGCCGGAGGAGGAGGAGGAGGAGGAGGAGGAGGAGGAGGAGGAGGAGGAGGAGGAGGTTGCGGGCCCATAGGAAGCATCCGAGAACGAATGACAACCCTAGGAAACAAGAAGAGAGCAGCTAACAACTGCAGAGGAGGAGGAGGAGGAGAAAAAGGGGCCTTCCTCCGCGCCGCCCTGGCCGCTGACAGGGCTCAGCGCCGCAGGTGGGCGCGGGCTGCTGGTGCGAGGGCGGGTGCCTCGTTCTGCGAGGGGGCTCTCCCTGGCGGGCGAGCAGATAAACAAACGTCGCGGGGCGAGACGCACTACTGTTCCATGGCGCTCGCCACGTGGCAATGCTGGGCGAGCGGAACCACACCGGTTCTAATCTACTCGAAACGTAGAAGCGCCTGGGAGGCGAAGCGTAATGCGATTCCACTCGGCTCGCCACGTGGCAACGCTAGGGGGGACAAAATTATCCCACTTGGCTCGTCACGTGGCAATGCGGGGGGTGGGCGGAAGAAGTACCACTCCACTCTTACTCGCCACGTGGCAACGCCTTGGGGATGGAACAACAACGGTTCCACTCTACTCGCCACGACGATTCCAATCTACTCGCCACGTGGCAACGTCTCGGAGCCGAAGGGGAACTATGTCATTGGACTCGCCATGTAGCAAAGCAGAAAGACGAAACAACTTTGATTTTTGACGCATCGCATGCCTTCGGGAGGACCAGGATCGCGGGTAACAAATTCCCGAGAAACACCGACGACGACTACGACGACAACGACGATCACGACGGCGACAACGATAACGACAACAAACAGCGACGACGACGCCACATCGCTTGTCGACGTCGTCGGCGCCCACCACGACGACGATCACAACGACGACACGACGACAAGGACGACGAGGGCGACGACGATGACGACGCCCGCCCGCCCGCTCGCCCGCTTGCTCGCGGGAGAGCCCGCTCGCCACGTGGCAACGCTTGGGGCCGAAAGGATAATATTCCAATTTACTCGTCACGTGGCACCACCCAGGGGCCAAACAAAAAATGTCATTCAACTCTTTCTCGTCACGCGGCAACGCCTGGGGGGGGAAACAAGTACTCTTGCACTCTATTCGTCACGTGGCAATGCCTGTGGGCGAAACGCAAAAGCTATTCCACTCTATCTGTCCCTTGTCAATGCCTGCGGGAGGAACGAATATTATACGATTCTTCGAGTTGCGTGGCAACGCAGAGGGATGGAAGCACTCCTATTCCACTTTTCCACGTGTGGCAACGCCTGAAGTCCGAACACATGCTCGTGTGGCAACGTCACGGGGCGGGAAACACATGCTTCACATGTACTCGCTACGTGGCAACGCCGGGCGGGCGAAGAACAAACGGACTGCCATCATCGTCGTCAACAAGGGCATCATCGTCGTCCTCCTCCTCCTCCTCATCATCGTCATCATCAATACCACCATCATCATCATTATCATTATTATCATCGTCACCATCATCATCGTCAACGTCGGCTAGACGAATACTTCCGTAACGCCTTCTCCCAAGACAATTCATCCGAACGGGTTCTTCTGGGATGACTTCCGACATATTCTGGGACAACATATTCTGGAACGAAACCATCCTACACGAATTAATTCCGAGATGAGTTCTTCCGGCTCGAGCTCATCCAGAACGATTTCCAGACGAGCTCTTCGGGGACGGGTGAACCTGGAGTGATTTCTCTAGCATAACGTTCTTCTGGATGAACTCGTCGCGGATGAAATCGTTCAGGATGAACTGGTCGTCCTCCCAACGATGGACCAGGATGTTCCGAGACGGTACGGACTCCACTCAGGAAAGCAGTACGCTGGCGTTTCAAATCTAACAGCTGCTCATAGCTGAAATCATGCGCGGCAGAAAAGGCCCGACACAACGGCCCAAGCGACGGTGGTCGAATGAGCCAACGGTCCGTAAACATACCAGCTCGGATGCCCGATGGCCTACCGCTGGATGGGCCCACATCACGCGTCGCAGTCGTAATGATGATGCTGATGAGGAGGGAGAGGAGAAACAGAAGGAGGAGGAGGAGGAGGAAGAGGATTAGGAGAAGGATGCGTGCGTTCAACCCGCATTGGGCCAATGTGGGCTCGAGGGTGCGGACTTCCGCGGCCCTCTAAGGGGCCTAGCACCCGAGAGTAACACCTAGCGTGCGGTGGTGTCTGCGAGGGCGGAGAGAAGCAGATGAGAAGCCGCTGCAGCAGTTGGGGGCTAACTAGGCGGAGGGCGGATGACTGCAGCACGCCTCCTCACCCTCCCCCGCCGCCTCCTGTTGCGGCCGCTGAGCTTCCTCCACCTCCTCCACCTCCACCTCCACCTCCAACTCCACCGCATCATCATCGTCGTCATCATCATCACCTCCACCATCATCATCATCATCATCATCATCATCATCATCATCATCATCATCATCATCATCATCATCATCATCATCATCATCATCCTCGTCATCATCATCATCATCAGCATCAGCACCATCATCATCATCCTCGTCATCATCATCATCCTCGTCATCATCATCCTCGTCATCATCATCATCATCATCATCATCATCATCATCATCATAATCATCATCAGCATCATCATCAGCATCATCAGCATCCTCATATTCATCATCCTCATCCTCATCCTCATCCTCATCCTCATCCTCATGGTGCCACTCCTCCTGCTCCGCTCTGCTGCTGCCGCTCCCCTCCTGCTCCTCCACCTCCACTGCTCCTCCTGCCAGGGCGGGCGACCGGTGGAGATAACAGAGGCGGGAACAGCGCACCAGCTCCGGCAGCCCATATTCTCCGGCGCTGGGCGGCGCCAACGCATCGAGGAAGGGCGCCCAGCGGCGGGGGCGAAACCCGGCGGCATGCAGCGGATGTCGTGACCCCCCTGACTCCAATGGCCCCTGCATCGTCCGACCCGATCCTCCCCATACCCATCGGTCGGAAGAAGTAGGTAGAAGCATGAAGTAGGAAGGCGCTGAAAGCAGATTGGATTCCGCCCGCCCCCTGAAGAGAACGGAGAAGGTGAAGCCACTCGATCACTGAAGTAGGAAGGCGCGTGAAGTCGATTGGAATCTGGGAATCCCCAAATACCTACTTTCAACGACCGATGGGTACAGTCAAACCGCATCATAAGGATGCGCCTTAAGGACGCAAGGACCTTGGAAGGCCAAGTTGAGGTTATTCGAACGAGGTTGGCCAGCGAACGTCGCTGAGGTCTGGCCGAAGGGGCAAGGCTGCAAGGGTAGCCTTGGAATCATTCTCATCCTTACTATGCGGATTGACTGTGCTCCTCCTCTTCCTCCATATCCCCCTCCCGACATCCCCTGCAGCGAGTTTGACGAGGATTTCCAGGCGGAGCCAGCGGGGGCGACGATGACGGCCCAGGAGGCCCCAAGAAGAAAACCCAAACATCCAAGACCTCGAGCCTCGATCCTCCCCCTCCTCCACCACACGCTGTCCTCCAGCGCCTTGACGTGGCTGTATGGGTGTGCGCAGCGGTGAGTGCCCAGACTTGCTTCCCCAGTGGGACCCTGGGCCTGCCTCGGTCACGTGTGGCAGCAGTACGCCGGCGATCTGCAACCGAAATGCGGTTTTGGACGCCCAGCAACAACAAAGATCGTCCAACACCGACAGCGGCCGCTGTTGTGCCGACGGCCTTGTGTCTCGAATCGACAACGTCCGCGGACACCGACCGCGAGTCCTGTCCAACATGAGCAGGAACTTCGGTAAGTCCTCGCACCCGTTCTTACCGTAGCACTGCCGATCGTCCGGAAATCTGGCTCCACATGGCCCTCTGCAGACCCCCCGAGCCTAAAATTGTTGCCATCTCTTGGGGGAGGGCACTTTTTGTTTCCACTACCTTCTTGCTGGCCTTCCGCCGACCGGGCAACCATGGTTCTGCTTCAGCCACCCTGCGCCGAACCCTGAACTTCCACGTCCGAGAAAGACAACTATCGTGTTGGGAGGAAGGGGTTAGGAAGAGATGACCTGAATATTTCTCCCAACCCGATCCTCCCAACGCGGTGATCAGTTCTCTGAACGTCAAGGCTTGCGATTTTCGTCAAGACGTGGGCCTGAAAAAACCTGGGCCCCTTGCCTGGGACAATGTTGTCGTCCGGCATCGTTTTGTTCGTGGTCCCGGGGCCCGGCAAGAGCTCCCAGGCGCTGAACTTGGCGAACTCAGTGGCGTCTCTTCACGACGCGAGGGGGCCGTGGAAGCCAGCCCTGTCGAGCCCTCGAGGGCGAGCCCCTCTCTGGGGCGCCCGCTCGTCCAGCACCCCCCTCCGCCTCCTCTCAGGACCCCCCCTCCTCCTCCTCCTCCTCCTCCGCCTCCTCCTCCTCCTCCTCCTCCTCCTCCTCCTCCTCCTCCTCCTCCTCCTCCTCCTCCTCCTAAACCAAGACGCTGCTAACCAGGCCATTGAGCAGTTTGCCCGGAGGGCACGGAGCGTGTGGCGTGGCTCGACACCCACGGCTGCAGTGGCTCTCGGGCGTGCCAATGCCCTGGTCTGTCCATGTCCCCGTTCGGGAGGCCCTGCTCTCGGGGGCGGCCCTGGGGGCGAATAGCCCAGGGGAGAGCAGTAGATGCGTCCAGGGACGCCGAGGGTCCATGCCTTCGGCGAGGCTCCTGGGCGAATTCGTGTAATGCCCGCCCTGGGCGATTCTACAGCAGGAAGGAACAGCGTAAACAAAACGTTTGACGGTCCGCGCGGATTGCTTGGATCTGAGCTGGGCCCCCTCTCTGGTGCGCGGAGCGCGCCTGGGGCGGCGCCGGAGGCGGCGCCAGGGGGTCCCAGGTGCAGATGCAAGAAACCCGTGCGGATCGCCAACAATTTATGCGTATGCCGTCTTTGTTTCTCGACCTGGGCAACTCGCTCCAGTCGTCGCCTCCTCGTCCTCTCGGGGCTATACTGACCTGGGTCAATCCAGGCCCCGGTGAGTCGGGCTTGCAGAATCCTGCAATATCCTGCGCGAAAGCCTGGGTCCATGCACCCCTGGTCTTGCAGGATCCTGCAGGATCGGGCACTCTGACTGACCCCCGTTTGCATTGACCTCCATCGTCTCTTGGGCCCAAGACCTCGTCTTCCTCTGCGCCACCTGCCTGCCTCCCCGGACCTCTCTGCTGGGGTGCGTTCTGACCGAGCGTTCGAAGCGAATCCAGCGGTGACGAGGGCCTCCCAGGAGGTCCCAGCCAAGGAAAAGCAAGGCAAGGGTAGCAGTATGGGTACTTTTTCCTCCTCTGAGCCCTGGGCTATTCGCCCCCCGCGTAGCCTCCTCGATCCTCTCGGGCGTGAATTGATTGGGGGCGAGACAGGGAAGATGGCAGAAAGGTGCGCTGTTCGAGCCGTTGGCGCCCCCTTTGAAGCCCTAAAGGGCCCTTTAGGGGCCAGGGCCGCTTTCCTCCGGCCCTCGCTGCCGCCCCGTTCATCGACCCTCCTCTGCGCGACGCCCACTCCTCCCCTTTGGACGCCCGAAATGGGTACGGAAAAAATGGGCCCAATGCCCAACAACACATGCTGCCCCAAACCAACAGCGGCCGCTGTTGCGCAG
This sequence comes from Prorocentrum cordatum, assembly GCA_963575745.1. Taxonomy (NCBI): domain Eukaryota; class Dinophyceae; order Prorocentrales; family Prorocentraceae; genus Prorocentrum; species Prorocentrum cordatum. The sequence goes on along the minus strand of CAUYUJ010015183.1, from coordinate 829,819 downwards.
GCGGCCCTCTGTCCCGAATGGACACGGGCCGCGGCGGCGTGGACAGCGAACCTGGTTCAAAATGAACAGGAACTGCTGTTGGCCATTGTACTAAAACAGGGCTAGGATCGGGATAAATCGCTCCAGAGCGTTCCGGAGCGCTCTCAGAGCGTTCCGGAACGCTCTGGAGCGGCCGCGGCGCCCAATACATCCTCCAAACCCGCCGATTCTCAGAGATTTCGAGTTATCCCGATCCGATTTTGTCCCGATCTTCGCGTCGTTTTATGTACCCATTTCGGGCATCCAGATCCCCTTCCCCTGCGCCGCCCGCCCGCCTCTCTCCGCGGCCCGCCCGCGGCCGCCAGCTCCTCGCTCTCGCGCGCGACCGAGGCGCAGAGGCCCTGGCGCGGCGCTCCCGCCCTCCTCGCCGCCATCGGTGCGCTCTTTGCCCCCGGCCCCCGGGAGGATCGAGGACCGGGCTCGGCGGCGAGCCTGGGGGGCGAAGCGAGCGACGAGGAGAAAGCGCTCGGTGCGAGAAGGCACAGCGGCATCACGCGGCGGCTCACGCGACCGCCGGCGCGGCCTGCTGCGTGGGGAACGGGGGCGCTTCATCGGGTAGCAACCTTAGATCTATGGTGAGTGCCGTCGCAGCTGGACAAATACAGAATAACTGCACGGACCTGCATAAAGCAAACGAAGTAAAGAGGTGGAGATAGGTAAATACGTTGGTCGTGCCGTCTCTGTAAAATTTTGAAGGCAGGTGCAACGATCGCCACGCGTCAGAAAAATGGCACTGTGAGCAGTTCTAGGGTTGCTGCCCAGGGTTTTGGTGCCTGTCCCCTTCATCCCCCAGTCCGCTGCACCCCTGTGATCTGAGACGCTCCCGTATACGGTTCAGTGTATGTGCTATTCGGTGGCGCAGTAGAACAGGCTGCAAATGTGAAACAATGAACCTAGGAGTGATAAGTGTGGCTGCTGAGGACCAGCAGCAAAAAGGCTTCAGATACATGACTGGCTGTAGCTGTTCCCGGTTTGCTGCCCAAGGTTTTTGGGTTTACCCTAAGCCACACTGGCCCCAAGGCCCTCGTGATGTTTGTACTTCTTCCCGGGTTTTTAACGAACCCATTGGTATCAACTGCGTGCAGACAGAGCATACGAGAGCGACGGGGATACAGTAAAGCCTGGAAGGCTTGCCTGTCGGGCAGAAACGAAGGCGGTTGCACTGAGTAAAGCCTGGAAAACAAGCTTGTCAAGCTAGTTCTCTGAGGGGGCCGTGCCCTGTAGGGGACCCCAGTGCGCACTGCATGCGAAAGATGACTTGCGATGCTGGGGCTGCGACCCAGGGCTTTGAAGGCGCATCCTGAACCTGCTTCTGAAAGTGAGCCCCCAGCGCGTCGGACAGCGCGTCGGAGATAAGAGAAAGTGTAAGTCGCATCAGTGTAAAGGAGCGAGTGACGTGCGGGTCCACTGTCTGCTTGTCCGCTGCGAGGCCCAAGACAAGAACGTCGGGCATGTGCGGCCGGTAGTTTGTGCAGAGTGGTTGGCAGCTGGTGCTAGATCTCCTTACACGTGGGCAGACTGCTCACATGTATGGTGTGGCACCTAAAAATTCGCCTGGCGAAAAACCCGACCATATGCAGTTGTGAGTGCCGCAATTGTGAATATCTTCTTCGGTGGCGCTCCCTATGGCGCCACGAGTCCCGTGAGGGGTGTGCCGATATGGGTATGTGGGACGCATGCGGGCGGTGGCACTGGGGCCTTCGGTGGAGCTCCCGATGTGGCCACGAAACGTGTGAGGGGTGTGCCAAAGTGGGTGTGGCTGACGCACGCGGGCGGTGGCACTGGGGCCGTCGGTGGAGCTCCCCATGGGGCCACGAAGCGCGTGAGGGGTGCGCCGAATTGGGTGTGGCTGACGCGTGCGGGCGGTGGCACTGGGGCCTTCGGTGGAGCTCCCGATGTGGCCACGAAACGTGTGAGGGGTGTACAGAATTGGGTGTGGCTGACGCATGCGGGCGGTGGCACTGGGACCTTCGGTGGAGCTCCCGATGTGGCCACGAAACGTGTGAGGGGTGTGCCGAATTGGGTGTGGCTCACGCATGCGGGTGGTGGCACTGGGGCCTTCGGTGGAGCTCCCAAGGGGACCATGAAACGTGTGAGGGGTGTGCCGGATTGGGTGTGGCTCACGCGCGCGGGCGGTGGCACTGGGGCCTTCGGTGGAGCTCCCTATAGGTGTGCCGAAGTGGGTTGCTTACGCATGCAGGCGGTGGCACTGAAACCTTCGGCGGAGCTCCCTATGGGACCATGAAACGTGTGAGGGGTGTGCCGGATTGGGTGTGGCTGACGCACGCGGGCGGTGGCACTGGGGCCTTCGGTGGAGCTCCCAAGGGGGCCACGACACGTGTGAGGGGTGTGCCGGATTGGGTGTGGCTCACGCGCGCGGGCGGTGGCACTGGGGCCTTCGGTGGAGCTCCCTATGGGGCCACGAAACGTTTGAGGGGTGTGCCGACTTGGGTGTGGCTGACGCATGCGGGCGGTGGCACTGGGGCCTTCGGTGGAGCTCCCTATAGGTGTGCCGAAGTGGGTGGCTGACGCATGCGGGCGGTGGCACTGGGGCCTTTGGTGGAGCTCTTCCTGGAGCCACGAAACGTGTGAGGGGTGTGCCGGATTCGGCGTGGCAGACGCATGCGAGCGGTGGCACTGGGGCCTTCGGTGGAAATCCCTGTTGGGCCACGACACGTATGAGGGGTGTGCCGAATTCGTTGTGGCTGATGCATGCGGGCGGTGGCACTGGGGCCTTCGGTGGAGCTCCCGATGTGGCCACGAAGCGTATGAGGGGTGTGCTGAACTGGGTGTGGCTGACGCATGCGGGCGGTGGCACTGGGGCCTTCGGTGGAGCTCCCGATGTGGCCACGAAACGTGTGAGGGGTGTGCCAAAGTGGGTGTGGCTGACGCACGCGGGCGGTGGCACTGGGGCCGTCGGTGAAGCTCCCTGGGGGGCCACGAAGCGCGTGAGGAGTGTGCCGAATTGGGTGTGGCTCACGCATGTGGGTGGTGTCACTGAAACCTTCGGCGGACCCCCATATAGGTGTGCCGAAGTGGGTGGCTGACGCATGCGGGCGGTGGCACTGGGGCCTTCGGTGGAGCTCCCTGTGGGACCATGGAACGTGTGATGTGCCGAATTCGGTGTGGCTCACGCACGCGGGCGGTGGTACTGAGGCCTGGTGGAGCTCCCTAAGGGGCCACGAAGCGTGAGAGGGGTGTGCCGAACTGGGTGTGGCTGACGCGTGCGGGCGGTGGCACTGGGGCCTTCGGTGGACATCCATGTTGGGCCACGGAACGTGTGAGGGGTGTTCCGGACTGGGTGTGGCTGACGCGTGCGGCGGTGGCACTGGGGCCTTCGGTGGAGCTCCCGATGTGGCCACGAAGCGCGTGAGAAGGTGCCGAAGTGGGTGTGGCTGACGCATGCGGGCGGTGGCACTGGGGCCTTCGATGGAGCTCCCAAGGGGGCCACGAAACGTGTGAGGGAAGTGCCGACTTGGGTGTGGCTGACGCGTGCGGGCGGTGGCACTGGGGCCTTCGGTGGAGCTCCCCATGGGGCCACGAAACGTGTGAGGAGTGTGCCAAAGTGGGTGTGGCTGACGCATGCGGGCGGTGGCACTAGGGCCTTCGGTGGAACTCCTTGTTGGGCCACGAAACGTGTGAGACGTGTGCCGAAGTGTGTGTGGCTGACGGCGGTGGCACTGGGGCCTTCGGTGGAGCTCCCTATGGGGTCAAGAAGCGTGTGAGGGGTGTGCCGAAGTGGGTGTCGCTGACGCGTGCGGGCGGTGGCACTGGGGCCTTCGGTGGAGCTCGCATATGGTCCACGAAACGTGTGAGGGGTGTGCCGAAATGGGCGTGGCTGACTCATGCGGGTGGTTGAAAGGGGGGGGGCGAGGAGGAAGCAAGGAAGGAGGGAACGCGGGGACTGCCTTTTTTGAAACGCGGACCCAACACCAAAGGATGGTTGGGAAAAACAACCTGTGGCACATCAGCCCGTCCGGTGGGGGCTTATCGAGTAAATAGACTAGCAATGTGTGCTGTGCGACCCAAGGTTTTAATGGCGCACCCAAGAACTGTTTTATGGGTGAGGGGTAGGGGGTCAGAGGAATGAAACAGGTATACTGGATGTGAAGCCGAAAGGAAGGGCATATGCGGCTGGTAGCTACTGCAAGCTAATCGGCTGCTGGCGCGCGAGATCGTATTCGTGAGTAGTTTGCTCACGCGTAGGTTGTGGCACCGAGAAAAATCAGCTTGTTGCCCGTCAGCCCACTCGTATTGGGGGCTTATCTTGCGCACTGAACTAGCAATGATTGGGCTGCAATCTTTTTTTTTTTTTGAAGACCGACCCCAAACCTGTGATGTGGGTGAGGTCGTAAGAGGAGAATGTGGATGTGCCAGAGATGGCATTTGGAACGTTCCTCTGTTTTCAGTGGTCGCCTGGCTATGACCCTGGGATCGCCAGGAACGGCGCTCTGGGACCTTGCGGTTGTTTCTTGTTGAAACGTGGTTATGACCAAACGATGGTGAAAGCCACGAAATGCGATAGAGTTGCAACTTTCCAACGCCATGGGTGCCTTCTGGAGCTCTGGCGCAAGACTTCCTTACCAAAACGACGCCGATCATAAGGTTGCGTATGTTTTAAGTAAAAACTTCATTCTTTCAACCTACGAATTGTCAACGTTATGATCGGCGTCGTTTTGATGAGGGACTCCCGTGCCAGAGGTCCAAACAGGTCATTCGTAAAGTTCGAAAGTTGCAACCCCTATCGCACTGAATGGCTTTCATCATCGTTTCGACATAGCCAGGCTATGGCCGAAACGAAGTAGCGCCCCAGAACTGCAATTCGGGCGATCCCAAGATCGTTTCGTCATAGCCAGGCTAGCAAAGAAAACAACGGAACGCCCCAGAGCGCCATTCCCAGCGAAAACGAATCAGCTTTGCCAGAAGGCCAGTAGTGTGCACGTGGCTTCGCACCGCCCATCGGCGAGGATCAAAAGTCGTGCCTCTGCGGTACTAGAAAAGGTAGGAGTGCTGGCGGTGAATGTCGTGGCGTGCTGCTACCATTGTGTGTTTAGTCCATGGTCTGTCCTGTTTCATTTAGGCTCGTCGGCGTGGGCTTGGGTGGAGTCTTGTGTAGTCGCGCAATCTGCTTGGAAGGAGGCATTTTGAATGGTGCGCCATGTGGATGGTCGTGGAGGCTGTGGATGTAGATCTCGCGTCGCGTCTGATGTGAGCGGAGCCAGTCGATGTAGTTCTCGAATGTCGGGCCCCGCATGGCGCTGACGAGGACGACGCGTCGGCTGAAGATGAGGATGCGCTGGCCTCCTCTTCTTGCTGCTGCGTTGTGTGCTGCTATGGCTTGCGCAGCGAGGTTCGGAAACTAGGTGCGTAAGATGGCGGACGTTTGTGGGGCCATGTTTTTGATGGGAACTCCTGTATCCTGGCTGCGTCCCGATGTCTTCGTCTGGCTGGCAGATGATTCGAATTTGTCATGCAGGCGGTGGTGGGTGGCATGGCATGACGGGTTTGAACGGGGACCAATTGTTGATAGCATTGGCTCGTGGTGCGCGTGTTGCTGTCGTTGCCGGTGTGGCGCTGACTCTGCGCGTGGTCTTCGACTATTGTATTGGTTGGTTGGTTTCAAGCGTTCAATTAGCAAGCAGGACCGTGGCTGGACGCTGGCTGGAGGTCGTAGTTGACGTGGTGGGTGAGATGGTCTTGCTTAGTAGGTGTGTAGGCATTGGTTTGCTGGGTATTTTGCCTTGGTGCACCTGTGCGTGGATGTGTTGGTGTGGAGTGGTGGTGCACCTGTGGCTTCGGTGCTGGATGATGTGGTGGGGTGTTCTGCATGCGCGTCATGCTGGTGCATGTGAGTGGAAGCGCAGGCTCTGGTGACGTCGGCGTCGCAACCCTTTGTTGCGCTGTCGAGATGAGCTGGTTGTCGCCATGTGGGGCCTGTATCGTTGCGTTCGGTGTGGTCAGCAGGTAAGGCAGTGGAGGAGGCTTCTTGGCTGGTATCTTGTCGGTAGAGGCTGGTGTAGTCGGTGTGTCGTTGGCGACTGTGTGTGGCGATGGATTCGGCGTGTCGTGCGTCTGCCGTTGTGGCGGCAGCGCAGGTGCCCGTTTCTGAGACATTCTGATTTGTGTGCTCGGTGGAGGTAACGCGGGTGGCGGCGGTTGTGCCTGCTGGACGGCGTCGGCGCGGTCATCCTCTCGGCTGGAGCTGTCGCTGTCGGTCTGAGGTGCTGTAGTGTTGTGGTTGGTCGAGGTCGGGCTGCAATTGCGAAGCGGCAGTGGGGCTGTGTCTCGCGTGCTGGCTGCCAAGTCGCGCTGCGCGGGGTCGTCTTCGTCGCGGCAGGCGTCGGGCCAGCGGGCGGCTTCTTGTATGGCAGCAGTCTTGTTGGAGTTGAGAGGCGATTGGCCTCCTGTAAGTAGTTCATGCAAATGCTGGTTGGCCGATGCGCCTTGGAGTCGTAGGGCTGCGTTGTCGCGGTAGTGTGCTGCGAATGCCTGTAGGTCGTTGCCGTGGCGTGCGAGCGCGGGGTGGCTGGGCGGACTGGGCACTGGTAGATGGATGCCCACGCGCATGGCATCTTTGAGCTTGGACGTTTTGGACGGGGTCGTAGGAGGCAGGAGTGGAGGTTGACAGTGGTGTAGCTCTTGAGTCTGGTCGGAGCGGTGGGTGCAGTAGATATTGATGCCAGTCCTGGTGCACGAACATCTCGTTGCTGCACTTGTTGGGGCACCTGTGCGATCCAGGTAAGAGTGGGCCGTCGTACGTCTTGGATTGATTGAGGTAGTAGACTGCGAAATGTCATCTGTCGTCTTCGCAGCCGCCGGTGTCCGCATCTTTGGCGTAGTAGCAATGCGCTGTACTCACGCTCGGACAGCGTGTCGTGGCATTGGTTAGGTTTGGGTGAAGAGAGGTAGAACTCGCGTGTGTCTGATGGTCCGTTCATCTTGGCCCATGGGTCGTTTTCGTTAATGCTTTCGTCGGAGTCTGTGGTGTCGTTGATGAATGCAGGTATGTCTCTCCATGGGTTGGTACTGCTCCGTCGTTGGCTGTTGTTTCTGTCGGTGGCGTGGGTGTCTTTGCAGGTGGCGGCGGCGTGAATTCGCGGCTGGTGTCGGTCCTTCTCGTGTCCCGTTTGTCCTTTATTCTTGATGGTAGGGTTGGGAACGAGTTGCTCTGGTGGTAACATTTTCGCGTTTACATTGCATGTGTGTCGCTCCTTGTCCAAGTGGTCGTAGTCTCTTTTTCCGATGTCGCACATCTCGGCGAGCTGCTGTTGTTCAACGCCGTAGCGCTTGTCGTCCGGGGGGAGGTCGGTTGGGCATTTGAAGCCGGAATTTGTAGAGATGACCTTGGGCCGGTTGAAGATGAATTGTAGCCCATGCGGGCGCGGTGAGAGAATGGGAGGCTGCGGTTGAATGTATGTTGGGCTGCTGTCGGAGCGCGTGGCGCGGCTGCCGGGGTGCAGGGCCGCGGTGGGCGTAGGTGCGAGGTGGTAGAGTGTTCTTGGCCATCTTGCGCTTTCCATTGTAGGCGCTTGGGGCTCGTAGTGTGAGGTGGGGTTGGTCCTGGAAATTGGTCTTGTTAGACGCGTGCTGAAGCCGACCATTGGTTGAGTAGGTCGCACTCGTATTGTGATGGCTTTTCAAGCTCGATGTAGTATGGTTCTCGGTGGCTGACTGGTGGTGCGAAGCGCCTTCTGCGCTGGTTGGTTACACATGCAACCCATGGTGAGTGAAGAGCTGATGCGCCTGAGGTATGTAATGAGCCTGCGAAGCAATTGGTAAGCGGGGAGAGCTCCGATCCCATGGTGGCATCGTGCTTGAAGTCGGTCATGGTGCTGAAGAACATGTGCTTTTCGTAGTCGGGGTCCTCGTAGTTGATCATGGTGCGGATGGCATAATCTTCTCCCATCTGGACTTCGTACCTTTGCGCGCTTTGTTGGTAATAGGTGTTGTACACGGTCTCTTCGTGGAATCTCCAAGCCGTCCTCGTAGTAGCAAGTGTATCTGAGCCGTGCTCTGTTGTGGTCGATGTCGTCGTTGAGTGCTGGCTACGTCATACAAACGACTGGAACCCTTTTCTTGGATGTCGTGGTGGGTCCTCTTCGTCATTGGCTGGTTTGTTGTCTGGTCGGTAGCCGGCTTCCCTGAAGACTGGGGTGCGCGCGGGCTTCCCGAAGACTGAAGACTGTTTCTCGACATCCGTGTGGGAGCCGTAATTTTCCCAACCGTCGAGAGCAGTATGCAACCTTTCTAGATGTAGGGAAAAAATACTCTCTGTTGATGTCAGGTATGTAGGCTACTGTGGTGCGCGTCTCCCTCCTGGCCTGTGGGCACTGGCAGGTACTCTTTGCCCAGGTGCAGAGATATGTGAACGCAGTACTTTTCAATGCTGCCCTCGGTGACCGTATCCTGCTGGTCAGCTTCGACCTGTGCACGTAGAGTTTGTGCATTGTCGGGGTCCCAGCACGTCGGCGTGGCTGTAGGAGGTAGGTCCTGTCATTGTGACTCGCTGCGCGTCTGAAATAGTGGTGGTCGGATGCCGGTGCCTCCGTCGACGTATTGCTCCGTGCTGTGTCCGTACTACGGTTCGAAAAGGATCTTGCGTCTCCTTCGCAACCACGTCGTCCGACTTCAGCGAGTATATTATATGTAGGGCGACCGCAAGGAGGTAAGCGATTCTCGTGGCTGTAGCCCGTCGGGTTGGCGTATACCGCAAATGAGTCCATGCTTGCGGGGCTGTATGGAGCCGTTGGTAGCATGGTGCCGAGTAGGCAGGTGAAAGCAAACATGTCGGCGAATGAAATTTGAGCCTGGCGGTTGCAGGCACAAGGCCTAATAAGTATGCAAAAGCAAGTCGGTATTTGAAGTTGTGTCAATTGTAACCCTGTATGAATGTGGCTATTCGCGTGATGTCATCCTCCTCCTCCTCCTTTTCCTCCTCTTCCCGCTCCTCCTCCTATTACTCCTCCTACTCCTCCGATTCTTATCCTGGTGGGCCCAGTTGATGTCACCCGCCCTCCACTTCCTACTATGCTGCTCCGCTGCTGTGTCAACCACATCACCTCGAAACCCCACTCCAAAGAAATACGCTCCGCCCCTTATGGTGTGACCTCCCCCCGCTCCCTTTCCACAATTCCCCCCCACTACCATATGTAGGACGGCGGAGAAGGGAGGATGGGGAGGTCCTCCTCTTCCTCCTCCTCCTCCTCTTCCTCGCCCAACTCCTCCTCCTTCTCCTCCTCCCCTCCCCACTTTTCTCGAGAGGGGGCAGATACACTGGCCGCCCCCCTGGCAGGCGCAGCGTCTTTCCGTCACCCGCCTCGCGCTCCGCACAGCGGGACGCGGGGGGGGGGGTGCCATGGCGAACGACCCGATGTGGAGCAAAGGGCGGAAAAGGGGAAAAACGAGAAGCCGGATGCGGAGGCTCCCATCCCAATCCCCCTTCCTGCCCCCCTCTCGTCGCCCCGTCCTTCCCTGTCCCCCCCCTTTCTGCTTCCCTCGCACCCCACCCGAATCAATGCGGGAACCCGGGGGGAAAAGTCGTGCAACGCAGGACTGGCCCCCCAGAGGAGGGCGAGCTGAGAGGGACTTGCGCAAATCTACCGGGCATGGGAGAGAAGAGTGGGAGTTTACCCGGCTCGCCGCCTCACCCCCAGCTCTGACCGCCTGCGATTTCGGCGGGGTGGGGGGCTGCGGTACAGGGTCCGACGGCGACGGTCGGGGGGGAGCAGAGGTGGAGGAAAACGCCCTCTGTCACCTCGGAGCACTCCGCGGGGCACCCCTCTCCTTCCTCCTGGGGCAGGCTGAGGAGCCTAAATGCACGCTGCCTCCCCAACGGGCCACCCCGTTCCCCCATCCGTCCCACCTCGCAACCACCGTGAACCCCTTTCCAACCACACTCTACGTATGCAGCGGAGACAGGACGGAGGGGGGAGGAGAGGGAGTAGGGGGTTGACTGGTCGGACATTGCGCGTCAAAGGTTGCACTACACAAACTGCACCACGCAATTTACACCACACATGTGTACATCTGTGCATACATGCGTGTGCAGTGTGCGTTTCTTCACCGCGGACGACCGATGTTCCGCCTGACTCTGCTCGGTGCGCCACCGAAGCGCGAGCAAAAACGCACCTATCAGAAGACACCGCGCCGAAAAAACAGAGGCGGACTGTAGATTTCTGCGCCCACAAGCCCGCGGAGGGAAAAAGCCAAGGAGGAGGAGAAGGAGGAAGAGGAGGAGAAGAGGGACCAGCGCGGCACACAGATTAGAAGACGAGAGCGGAGCACAGCAGGTTCACGGCCAGAGGCCCCTCCTGCACGCATGTCCACCGCAACGGCGCGGTAGTCCCAGTTGCACCGCTTTCGCGTGGAACCATGTAGGGGAGATGAACATCGTGGCGGCGGCGAAAAGCCCAGAGATCGGCTGGCACGTCCAAGTGGTACCAGGCGGTGCCTGGAGAGCCTCGCCGCCTCATCTGGCAGCAGACCTGCCGCTAGTGAAGCACTGCAGCGGCAGTCTGGCAACCGGCCGTCATCGAAAGTTTCGAGGAAGACCAAGAAAAATCGAGCATGGAGTACGCGAAAGAGAATGAGGTACGTGTCGACAAAAAACAATTGCGCGCGTGATCGAAGAACAAGGCAATCAGCTCCGGCTGCGGCGGGTTTTGCGTGTAATTATTCGCTGTGGTTTCCTCACGCCTTCGCGTTACCTCCGTGCCGGGCGCGTGGTGGCATAGCCTTGCATGGTCGAAGGTCCGCCGTGCCCCCTTGTCGCTTCGTGATGCTGCTGGTTCATGAAACTATTTACGTGCGGTCGCAGATCGTCCGGACGAAAACGCTGGCGACGAACATGGTGTACGCGTTGTTCGCCTCGTACGTTGCCACGGCCTGGACAGCCCAGTTCCCAGCCAGCGAGCGACCTGCAAGCATCCACGTGGTAGGCCCTACCACCTCGAACGAATCCCCGAGCCTGCGTCGCGCCCGCTACTGGATGATGGGACACTTGGCGTCATGCTCGATGAAGTCTTGGGCCTTGGCGGGGCATCCCAATACCCGTCCGAACTGTCCCCATGCGGCGGCCACTGGTCCACCGGTTCAACGCAAGGCCCAACACCGCTGCCTTGACTCGCGGGGGCGCAACCCAGCGCTGCCGTTGAAGATGTGCATGGATTGTCGCGCCACCTTGGCCGGAGGCCCTGGAAGACGCCAGCAGGCAAGCCGAGCCCGAAGACGCTGTGTTGGATCGTATCCGCCTTTGTCAAATCGTCGGCGCACGTACAATCATGGGTGCCCCGCGGGAAGCGCAATTACTGGGCCCGACTCAGAGGGCCGTCGATGTCGCCCACCAGCGCAACGCGGGCCGCCCGGAGGTAAGCGCCCTGCTTCTCCGCCCGTCGCGCCGTTAGCGTGACCACTGTAAGTATGTGCTGGTCGCACCAAAGCTGTAGTCGGGCTGCGCGCACGGGGTAGTCAGTGCAGCGCAAGGCTACCCGCAGTTCGCGTGACCTTCGCAGTCATAGGCGCGCAACATCGCAGCTGTGCGCGAAACCTCGAATGGGTGCAGGCCCCTGACCAGTCCCAAGTCACGACCATGATGGAAGTCAGCCGCCGAACACCACGATGCAGGCCCTGGCGCCACCGTCCTGGCTCAGAACCTCGCGGTCTCGACGCCCCAACTCATATTCTGCAACCGCTTCCTTGCCAGGCCCGGCATAGAAGCCGAAGTATTTGAGGATGTCCACCCACGTGAGCTGCGGCATCGACCAGTTTTGGCATTTCGGTCTGCATGGAGACGGCGTCCACGTCGGACAGCGGGATGGCGATTGTCTCGGTCATGTTCAAGCGCAAATTCGACACCGCCGCAAAGGTCGCAAAGGTCCAGAAGATTTCCTTGATCTCTTGAGTCCAGGGACATGAGCCCTGGACCCTGGGGCCTGCCCAAGGACCACCCTTTCTCGTCCTGACTCTCTCTTAACATATCCGAGGAGGGCCCCATGCCAGAAACAATGCGAAACATATAATCCCTTTATCTCAGGGTCATTTCTTCCTTAGAAAGGAAAACCTGCAAAACGACCTACTGGACCTCTCTCTTGGTCTGGGGTGCGTCCTGGCAAGAATTCCGAGGGGAGCTCAGCCGTGGCGACAGGGAGCCTTCTGGAGGCCCCCGTGACAAACACAGATACACACGCAAAGCACAAGGAAGCATGACCCTCGAAAGTAGAACTTCGATTCTCCTTGCCCAGGCATCCAGACCTTTGAAGTTTGCAGCCTGCGGCCCAAACATCCCGACCCCTGTCCACAATGCTTTCTGAAAGTGGAATTTCGACGAGATGCCATGCGCCCACGATTACTACCGAAAACATCGATCCTCGACCATTCATGCCGAAGCCTCGGCAGTGCAGGACGGAGAGATGTAGAGCGGCACGCGAAAGGGCAGCCTCGAGCTGCTCCAGCAGTAAGGCGGCCCCAGCTGGTAGGGGCATGCCGATCTTCGGGTGGGGGGGGGAGGCGTAGGGCGAGACGTACATTCGATAAGAAATCTAAATCGGCACGTTCTTCGTTGATTAATGGTCATAGGACTTCCTGAGGTGTGCCAGGGCTGGTTTCTTCTTTGACGTGCCTGCTGCAGGGAAGCCCGCGCGCGCTTGGCACCATTACGACTGCTTGGGCCAGCCTTTCCAAGGCACAGCCTGTGGACCAACTCGGAAACACAGAACAGTACAACTGCTTCAACATAAACGTTCGAGGGTACGCGCAGATTTCTCGGGTCGGCGCGGACCCCCAACGGTCCAGCGCCAACCCACGAATTCCGCAAGGACAGCCTCGACTTACGAAATAATCCAGGGATGGGCAAAGTGTTCAAACAATTTTGGTCCTGTTCGGTCCTCCCGGGAAGCTCCACAGAAGCCTCCTTGGTGGTACCTCCTGAGACTCCCGATGACCTCCCGGGACACCCTCCAGGGCTAGGAACAATTCAGGCGGCCCAGTGTTCGCAATTTCGGCCCCCGGAGGCCAATCTCGGGCCTCGAAGCCCTTGGGAAACGGCTCTGGATAAAGTACGTAGCGCCCCGCAATTGCGGATAAGAGTGAGGGGGCGGGCGCGGGCGACGCGGGCGTCGTCGAGCCGGCGGACCTCGTGGCCCCCACCTTCCCTGTCGATGGCGCTCTCCTCCTCCTCCTCCTCCTCCTCCTCCTCCTCCTCCTCCTCCTCCTCCTCCTCCCCTCCTCCTCCTCCTTCCTCGTCCTCGTCCTCGTCCTCATCGTCATCGTCATCCTCCTCCTCCACCTCGTCCTCCTCCTCCTCCTCCTCCTCTCCCTCGTCCTCCCTCTCCCCCCCTCGTCCTTTCATCATCGTCCTCCCATTGTCGTCCTCCCCCTCATCGGCCTCCATCATCGTCCTCCCATTGTCGTCCATCATCATCCTCCTCCCCCTCCTCGTCCTCCTCCTCCCCCTCCTCCCCCTCCTCCCCCTCCTCCTCCCCCTCCTCCCCCTCGGCATTGGTTTGTTCAGTGAACGTGGTTTGGGTCGCGGATGGGTCGCGGGCTCTCCACCTCCACCTGGAAGGAATGCAAAAGCAGCTCGCCGCAGGCGCCAAAAATTTGGTTTGTACACTGAACGTGGTTTGGGTCGCGGGTGGGCCGCGGGTTCTCCACCGGGAGCGAATGCAAAAGATGCCCGCCGCAGGCGCCGAAAAATTTGGTTTGTACCTTGAACGTGGTCGCGGGTGGGCCGCGGGCACTCCACTTGAAACGATTGCAAAAGATGCCCGCCGCAGGCGCCGAAAAATGTGGTTTGTACCCTGAGCGTGGTTTGGGTCGCGGGTTGGTCGCAAGTTGGTTTGGTCACGGGGTGGGTCGCAGGCTCTCCACCTGGAAGAAATGCAAAAAACGCCCGCCGCAGGCGCCGAAAATGGTGGTTTGTACCTTGAACGTGATTTGGGTCGAAAGTGGGTCGCGGGTGGGTCGCGGGGTGGGTCGCGGGTGGGTCGCGGGTGGGTTGCGGGTGGGTCGCGGGTGGGTCGCGGGTGGGTCGCGGGTGGATCGCGGGGTGGGCCGCGGGCGGGTCGCGTGGTGGGTCGCGGGTGGGTCGCGGGGTGGGTCGCGGGGTGGGTCGCGTGTGGGTCGCGGGGTGGGTCGCGTGTGGGTCGCGGGTGGGTCGCGGGTGGGTCGCGGGGTGGGTCGCGGGTTGGGTCGCGGGTGGGTCGCGGGGCGGGTTGCGGGTGGGACGACGACAACAAACAACAACAAACAAAAACAAAAACAAAAACAACAACAACAACAACAACAACAACAACAACAACAACAACAACACCACCAACAACAACAACAACACCAACACCAACACCAACACCAACACCAACAACAACAACAACAACAACAACAACAACAACAACAACAACAACAACAACAACACGAATCCGCACCGCGGAATTCCTCTTCAGCCACGCACCCAGGGACAGTGAATGACCGTTCGGCCCCCTCACTGTGATGTTACTTCGAGCGGTGACCGTCGAGGACCCTCAGGGTGCGCGCGCTGACCGAGTTGACGCCGATGAAGAAGGGGGGCATGGGAGGCAGAGGAGACGGCGGCGCAGGAAGGAGAGCCATGGACGGACGAAGGGCCCCATCCCTCCTGCCTCGTCCCTCTCACCCCCGAACGTTTCAAAAGAACCAAGTTGAGTAGTCGAAGCCAATCTGGCGCCAATCTGGCAGGCCCACTCTGGCAAACGGGGGCAATCTGGCGAGGGAGCCGACGCGAATCCAGTCTGGCGAATAACCCAAACCATCCAGTTTGGCCAGGCCAGATTGGCCCTTGGGGCCCAATCCAATCTGACAGTCTGGCCTTCGACTACCCAGCCAAGCCGCCAGATGTCGGCGGGGAAAGGAAGCACGTGGCTGCAGAACTTCGCTCGGCCTGGTCGAAACGATCCCAGGAAGCGGGGCGAAGGGTGCGAGCAGACTGCGATCAGACTTGCAGCAGTGGCAGCCGCGCGGGTAAACTGCGGTCAAACGATGAGAACACTATGCGCAAGCCGTCTGGAAGTTGCCCTGTGAACAGCCAGGGGCACGTAACCGTACTGGGGGTAATGACCGGCAGACCCCTCGAACAAGACACACCGTAGAAGCAATGTGGCCATGGCCTCAGAGAAGCAAGTTAACGAAAAACGAACCCGAGTTAACCCTGACCCGAGTTACCCCTGATGATTCGGGGCTCTGGACGCCCGAACCATCACGTACTGTACTGGGGGGAACATCTGGCAGACCCCTCGAAGAAGACACACACCGTAGACGCAATGTGGTCATGGCCTCAGAGAAGCAATGTGCAGCACGATGTAACTCACACGCAGAGGGAACATAACCTATGGTTAGATACGTGTCTGAAAAGAGTAAAGCTACGACCAGCGTTTCAGCAACATAGGGGCATGCAGTTGAGCAAAACGTCAGCGAACGGCTTTGTCTCGGACGCGAGCGCTCAACAGATGGGACTACCTCCTCCCCTTCCTCCTCCACACCCCCGTCTCTCTCAACCTGATCGGTCAAGAACTGGAAGCACCTATGTTGCCCATTGTGCTAGTAGAGGGGTGCAAAAGAGAAGGACGATGGTGACGACAGGGCGGCGGATGACGAGGATGACAGCGTGGATGAAGGGGAGGGCAACGAGAGGAGCAGGCGGCAAGCGAGTAGGAACATCAACGCAAGGACGAGGAGGAAGATCTGGCGGAAGACGGGCACGAGGAGGAACGAAGAGGATGATGAGAATAATCAGGTGCACGAGGAGGGCGACGAAGGAGGACGATGAGAAGCCTGAGGAAAAGGACGTCAAAGAAGGGGGGGGGATCCTCGTGATCTTTTGAAACTGCCCTGCGGGCTGTTGGGGCCGTCTGGGTCTATCATGGGGCATCCTGGGGGGCCTCTCGCGGGTCACGAACACTCAACAGATGGCGATGCCTCCTCCTCACCCTCGTCCCTCTCAATCCGCCACCGTGCCTTGTGCACGTTGAGGCGTGGAAGAATGCCAAGGGCTGTCTGGTAGTGCCCCTGTGCTCTAATAAGGGACACCTCCCGCCATGCCTTCCCAAGGCCACGAGCCCTCGAACAAAAAAAGATGAAGCCGCGCTCCCGAGGCCACGATCCCTGGTACAGCACAATGGGTATGCGTCCCGAGCATACAAGACGGCACGTGCAGGCAGCCAAAGTCGCCAGGATGACCTAACATGCCTCGAAGACAGCTCAACATGGCCCCAAAGCGGCCCAATATGGCCTCAAGACGCCCCAAGATGCCTGGTAGAGGGGCCGCAAGGGCCTCGCGAAGACCTCCGACAGGACCTGAGGAAGCCAAAACCATTGATTTCCCTGAGGTGTTCATATGAATTTCGCAATCTCGCCTTTTCGGGCTTCCGCCAGCTCACGACGGCCCAAGAAGCCTCCGCGATGGCCCCAAGACGGCTCAAGAGGCCCCAAGAGGGCACCGAGATGGCCCAAGAGATCCGACGATGGCCCTAGAGGCATCCAAGATGGCCCCAAGAAGGCCCAACAGGGCTTTCCATGGGACCCAAGACTACCTTAGAATGCGCTTCGACTGCCCAGAACGGCCCCACGACGGCCAAGGGGGCCCCAAAGACGGCCCAGTAGAGCCCCAAGACGGCGTACGAGGGCCCGGCGACGGCACAGGACCCCTAAGACTGCCTCACAAGAGGCCGAAGCAGCTCAAAGTGGTCGGAAGGAGTTCCATGACAACTTCTCAAGTATTGAAGAAGAAACGTGCCACATATGACGCCGTTCCTCGTCCTTCTCTGGCACCTCCTCCACCTCCTCCTTCTCCTCGCCGTCCTCCTCCTCCTCCTCCTCCTCCTCCTCCTCCTCCTCCTCATCATCATCATCACCATCATCTTCGCCATCACCATCAACAACAGCAACAGCAGCATCACCCTCAGTGCCAGCCTCACCCTCATCATCCTCATCACCCGCAGCAGCACATTCGTCATCACTCCCACAATCATACTCGTCCCCATCCTCATCATCATCATCATCATCATCCTTATCCGCCTCCTCCTCATCATCATACTCAGCATCATCATCGCCATCATCGTCACCATCAGCATCTCCACCATCCCCCTGATTCATGCATCACCACAGCTCTTCCAACCCTGGAGTCACGAGGTGCCCCGATCCTTTGCCCTCTGCCATTATGTGCCCTGGCGTCTCTTCGACGGAGATGGTGGCCTTCGGTGCCCCCTCGAACCGTCGCCACCCAGAATGCTTGGCTGGCTCGGTGGCGGGGCTTGCCGCAGGCAGCTGAGTATGTCCATAACGCAAGTCACCGATCCATCATCCGACGCAAAACCCAGCTGTAAGACCGCGGCGGCGAAGGACAACGAACGATGTAGGGTTACGTGCCGAGCAGAGCAGCGACAGAAACTTGCCAGAATTGCCTTTCGATTTACTTGCCCCCCGCACGAAGACACGCCAATGCGAACCCCCAAACTACTCAAGCGCACATGAAGCAGGCTGACTGCTCGCTGCATGCACCGATCATCCTTGCCACAGGCGGCGCTTCGGAGGGCAGAAGATAATGTGCTGCTCTACGTGTCGCGCTCGTGCACGCGCGCCATGGAGAAAAGACGCTGCTGTTCCTCACACCCGGCTCACACTCCAAACCGGAGGCTGAACGCATCCAAAAACCAACCCAGAACCCGCAAAGCCGAGCCACGTCGCGTCGACACAGACTCGGCCAAGGGTGGCCGATAAGCCCCCGAAGACAGGGCGACGAAGTATCTGTACATATCCACTGTTCCTGGCCCAGGCCCATCCTGTGCGTAAAAGCAGTGTGTACGTCCTCCCTGCGTGGCCAGGGAGGCATCTCCACCGCTCCTGGACCCAGGATGAGCCTGGCCAGGAAGCAGCGGATGTGGATAGATCTCGTCGCCCGATGAAGAGGGAGGCACGCGCGGCGACCGCAGCCTCCCCATCGGGACTGCGCCGGCGCGCCCCAGGTGCCGCCAGCAGCAGCTCCGCCGCGTCAACCGCGGAGGCCGCCGTGCTGGCTGCGTCCAGCAGGGCCTCCTGGAGAAGCGCACACTCGGGCACGCGAGGTGGCCGTCGGTCGCGGCTTGGGAGCCGCACGCGTACTTCCGGTTCGCGTCGCGTCGGCCCCTTCGCGTCGTTCCTGTCACTGCGGAGCTCGTTCGAACTTGAACGCACGGCCCTTTGAGCAACGCCGCATCGTTTTAACCTTGGGCCGAATCTGTGCCGCGGGCGGCGTTCAACCTCACACGCCCGCGCTGGGGTCGCCACCGGTCGACACGACGCGGACCTGCCGTACAGAGCTAAGGTACGCGGGCCTTCGCCCCAGACAGAAAGCGCATGGTTTGTCTAACGTCTGGCGCTCGCGAACCTACCCCGAAGAAAGTCCACCATGCCGTGGGCGGTGGCGGTTGCGAACGCAATCTCATGGTCGTGTCCCTGTCCCGGGGCGGCTGGTCGCGCATCCTGGGGAAAGGCACGGTTGGTCGCGCGATCGGAAAGATGGGCCAGCCCAGCCCCGCATACCCCGCTTGCTGCCTTCGGCGACTCCGACCTGTGCCCGACTCCATCTGTACCGCCTTCCGCATGCCCACGACGCGATCGCATGAGGAGCCCACAGGAAGACCATCGGAGTGATGCGAAAGCGCCTGCAGTTACAAGCGTACTACGACGATCAAGAACACCGTATATTCGGGCTTGGGGTCCAAAACGGTTGACTGCATTTTCATATCGGAGTCAATCCGAAACATCTTGGAATTGGACTCTGGACGAAACCAGAGGCTTTCGCTTGGAAAACGCTATGGGACTCCTCTAACAACAACTCAAAGGCATGCCGTGCCTGGGCGATCATCGGGGCTTCCAGCTTCAATCCTGGGAATCAGCTTCCGCAACACCTGGGCGTCTTGAAGTCAGAGCTGTGACGCGACTTACCGGCACAACCTCCTACCACCTGCGCAACGATGCCATCGGCAACCTCCTCCCCGTCCTGGCTTGCAGCCTGATAGGTCTGGATCCGCGTATTCCGAATCCTGCCGCCTGGCTGATTCCTGTACGCCACTGTTTTTTCGGGAGCGGCCAAGGGGGGGTGTCCAAGAGGGGTGGGTGCAAATCATGGCCGGCGGCATGTGCGCGGACCAGCGGGGGGGCCAGGGACGTAACGAAACAAGACGAGGCGCCCTGAAATCTGGGGAAATATCATGGCCCCCGCCATGATATCCACCCCCCTAATCATCACCCCCCTCTTTGCCGCCCCCGAGATTCCTGTACGCCACTGTTTTTGATGTGTCGAGGATCCTTGCCGGAATCGCCAGGGCGCGCGCCCTTGTGTGATGCCTGCAAGCAGTGGGCTTCGACAGTTGTCGGGACTGGCTTTTAGACCAATGACCATGCATGTTCACAGGCGTTCTCAAAGCATGCGTTTTCGATGCTGGGCTGCATGCGCGGATGATCACTGCACGATCCTTGCAAGAAGCCTGTGGGGCGATAGGCATGCTCGTGAGGTCTGTGAACCATGCTACGTGTTTACTGCAAGCATGGCTATGGCGTGAGATGGGGTGGTATCGGAGCTCAGTCCGGTTCCTGATACCATTCCTACGAACATGCTCGAACGAAACTGCTTGCTCGCTTGTGCGCGAGCGTGCGTGCTGGTGCACTTCCTGCATGCATGGCTGCTTGCTTGATTGCGCGCGCCCTTGCATGACTGCGTGCCTCTATGTTGGCGTACGTACCTGCTTACGTGCTTTTGTTGTTTGTGCGCAGTGGCTTGCTCAGGAGCGTCCTCGCAGGGCTGGGAGCACGCATGCTTGCGTGGCCTCCTGCGTGCGTTGGTTGCTCATGCCCTCTTGCACGGTCGCCTCCTCGCGTGCTTGAGTATTCAGATTGCTCGCGCGCGTGCTTGTATGCGTCCCTACAGACTTCGCGTCACTAATTGAATGATTGCACGCATGATTGCATCCAGACCTGGGGTATCACTTGTCTGCCGGGTTTTCGCGCGATATGGGCTTCCTTATTCATCTGTGTGCTGTTTGCCTACTGGTTGCTTGCACGCTGGTGTGCTGGCTGACGCCCGTGGGCACGTGCTACCTCGTTCTTCCCCAGAGCTCGTGCGCTGGGTTCTCGCTTCGAGTAGAGCACTGCGGTGGCGACCTCCTCGCGCCCCCCCCCTCCCCTCCCCCTTCTTGCCTGCCTGCGGCCCTGCCGCATACCCGCCTTCCGCCCGGCCTCCGGCTCGCCTCCCACGTGACCCCTGCCTCGCCCGTGGCCTGTGCCTCGCCATCTCTGGGGGACTGCGATCTGCGACACCGTCGCCACTCTCGAGGAATGCTGGGGGGGTCTCGCGGGGTGCCGCCCCGAACGGACCTGAAGTCAACCTCGCCCTCCCTTCGGGGGGCTGCGATCTGCGCGGCCGTTGCCACTTTCGATGGATACTGGGGGTCAATTGGAGCGACGTCCCGCGCGGGCCGAACTTCGACCTCGCCATCCCTGGGGGGGCTGCGATCTGCGAGATGGTCGCCACTTTCGAAGGATGCTGGGGGTCCAGCAGGATGACGCCCCACGCGGACCTAGACCTCAACATCCCCAGGGGGCTGCGATCTGCGAGGCTACGAGAAAGGGTCCAGCGGGGTAGCACTCCACGCGGACCTAAATTTAGACCTCACCATCCCTGGAGGCTGATATCTGCGAAACTATAGCCACGTTCGGGAGCTGCTGGAGGGTCCAGCGGACTGACGCCCAAAACGGGTCGAAATCTGAGGTCGCCATCCCTGGGCGAGGGGTGGGCTGCGATCTGCGAAACTACAGTCACGTTCGGAGGCTGCTTGAAGGTCCAGCAGGGTGACGCCCCACGCGGGCCGAAATTCGACAGTGCCGTCCCTTTGGGACTGCGACATGCGAAACCGTCGCCAATTTCGAGGGCTTCCAGGGGGTCAAGCGGGGCGACGCCCCACGCGGACTTACATTAGACCTCGCCATCCCTTGGGGGGCTGCGATCTGCGGGACTGCCGCCACTTCCGAAGGCTGCTGGGGTGTCCAGCGAAGCGACGCCCCACGCGAACTCAAATTTGACCTCGCCATCCCTGGGGGGGAGCTGCGATCTGCGAAACTGTCGCCATTTTCGAAGGCGACCGGGGGGATCCAATGGGCCGACGTTCCACACGGACCTGCACTAGACCTCGCCATCCCTGGGGGCTGCGATCTGCAAAACTCTAACCGCGAAGAGTCTTTAGGCCCCCCCAACACACTAAGGTGTAACTTTTCCAGCGGCCTAATCACATATAGTTGCCCCACCACTAGGGAGCATTATTCTTCTTTTCCCCCGCGGCACCTGCCGCGCAATCGCGACGCCGACAGCTACGACTACGATTGGACTGCGACTGCGACAACTATTAATCATTTTGTTTCAGGAACGCCTCTCATGGATTATCTGGGCAGAAACTTTGTATACATATATATATATACACATGTGCGTATGTAAAGCAATCATCTTACATACGTGTTCAACATTATGCTGTCGTGCAGGGTCGCCCAGGCACTATTCCTTTGGAAGAACAATTATCCAGACCGCCCAACAATAAGGCAACATAATCTCCGCCGCCGCGAGGGCGTTTTAGGGCCAGTCCCATTCACCGCCGGAAGAAAAGAAACCGTCTGAGGTTAACCACTTTCGGGGGCCGCTTGGGAGTCCAACGGGGTGGCGTCCCACGCGGACCCAAATTTGACCTCGCAATTCGTGCGGGCTGCGATCTGCGAAACGGTCGTCACGTTCGAAGGCTGGTGGGGGGTCCAGCAGAATGGCGTCCCGCGGGTCCCCGAGACCTGGCGGCGCGCCTGCGGGCGTATGGCCCCCGCGCTGCACGATGCAGGAAAAAACCCGGAACCTTGTGGGCGAGGTCGGCTTCGCTCTGTTCTTGCACTGGCTATGACAAGATGGCCCTTTGGCGCGAGGTCGACCTGGCGCGGGCGGCGCTGCTCGTCCAGCGCGCCAAGGGGTAATGGCCGCCACACCCTTTCTTCATCCTGCTTATTTTGTTGTCGTCCTCTTCCTATGTTGCCGTTCCCCTGCTGCTGTCGCGTTCACTGCTCGGCCCCTCTTCCGTCCTGTTCCTGCCCCCCGTTCCCACCCCAGTTCTTCTTCGAGCCTTGGGCCTCAATGCTCGTTTTTTTGTGCTGTCCTGTGGGTCGCGCAACGGGCGCGTTCCCCATGAAGATTGCACAATCAATGGAGGTCTTGTGTTTTCATTTACCAACTTATCTGGGCCAGCTCTCCTTGTCACTCAGTGCGGACGGGTTGGGTACGTGACCTGGTGATTTTTCAAAACAGCCAAGCGAAGGAGAAGAAGGAATTCGTTGCCCCTAGGTGGGGGCTTTCCCGAACGCGCAGCGCGAGCGAGGCTGACCGCAAGGCAACCAAAGCAACAGCTTGCAGCAACCCCCAGCTCGGGGAACTCGCGGAGCAAGAAAGCAGATGGCGGCTGATACGACATTTCCCACAAAACGTATTAAGCCACAATTGGCAACGTTGCGTTGGAGGGTGAAAGTGGGCGCCGGGCGCAAGGTCACGGCAATGGTGTCTTTATGGGTCGCGCGTGGGCGATACATCCTCGATTGCTGCGTTCGGCGGGGGAGCCAATTGAAGCTCCTCGCCTGCACCCGTGCGCGGGACTTGAGGGGGAACGAAGCAAGTGGGCGCGGGAAAAAAGGCGACGAAGGCAACGTGCGCTGAGGGCGCAAAGAGAACATATTTGAATAAACGACAGCGGTGATGTGAGTGTCAAAATCGGCCCAGCCTATCTGACATGCGGAAAACTGCGCCTGCGTTTTGGGGATCTTGAAGGCCAGGGCAAAATGTGAATTCACACTGTGGGGGAAAGCAAACTGTGAATTCAAATTTGAGAATAGGGAAATGTGAATTCCCATCGGAAGAAAGTAACATGTGAATTCACATGTTGTAAGTTTGTGTAAGAATCCGTACGAAAAGGGCCAGAATATGAATTCACATTTTGGGAAAAGGGAACATGTGAATTCACATTCTGGAAAGAACGAAAATGTGAATTCACAGTTTGGGAAAATCGCGGGACCCATTCCAAATCTGTCTTGGGGGTCGATACGTCATCGTTAGTACGGGATCATCAATCGCACAATCAAGACACACTTGCACTCCACCTCGCCGCCCCACGCGCAATACGCAAGAACTCCACACGCATGAACGATAATGGATGGACGGCGCGTTTGCCCGCGCGGGCAACGCGCGGGCACGAACGGATGGCCCTCCATGACCGCCAACATTGGATGCCAATCGTACCCGATCACATACATGAGCGATACATTGAGCATGCATGGGCCATTCAGCCCCCATTGAAGACCCCCTGTTGCAGACCCCCTCCCTCTTTCACCCTCCAATTGTGTCGCAGCCTCTACCGCATGTCCCGGACGGCCACTGCCATAAATCGGCCGCTGAAGGACACCAACGCAGGACTACACGCTCCAGCATCCGCAGGAGAAGAAAAGGACGGACGGAGGAGGAGATGGAGAGCGGGCGGACAAACGCCAACCGCCCATAGCTAGACAAGCGGTCCCGCGAACGTGGCCGAAATTCCCCTGGCAATCGTCCAGGCGCTCCGGGAATTCGGGTGGAATTAGGCGGATGCTGCACAGCAGGGCCAGAAGGAAAAACAGGAGGGGAAACCAGGGAGGAGGCAGCAGGGAGGGGGCGGGACAGAGGACAACGAACAGATCAGATAAGTAATCAATTTCAGAGGCAGCCCCTAACACATTTTCCCTCGTTCCGTGCATGCACACATCTTTGACGACTTGCTTGAACGCGACCTTGTTCGCATGTCTGCGCGCGTTCGTGCAATTATCCTCTTCCTCCTCCCTCCTCCTCCTCCTCCTCCTCAGTCCTCCTCCTCTTCCTCCTCCCTCTCTCTCTCTTCCACTATCTCTCCCTCTCTTTCTTTATTTCTTTATTGTGTTATCTCTCTCTCTCTTCCTTCCTGTCTTCCGATCTCCCTATCCGCTGATCCATACCTTCGCTCCACTCTCCCCCTGCCAAACATCCTCGATATCTTCCCTGTTATACCTCCTCCCTGTCTTCGTGCCTTTGCGTCCTCCTCCCTCCTCCTCCTCCTCCTCCTTCTCCTCCTCCTCCTCCTCCTCCTCCTCCTCCTCCTCCTCCTCCTCCTCTCGCCGTTGCTAGAACGACCATTCACCAGTGTGTGTTCCGATATCTTGCGTGCTTCTGCTTCGCAAGATGGTCGAAGATACACCTCGATGGTCCTCGCCGAGGAAGAAATGTAAACGTCCGAGCGATGCGAGAAGCTCCAGAGGCCGCCGAAGCCTTCCGAAAATCTGACGCTGAGCAGGGACCGACCGTCCCGGTATTCCTAGAGGCCTACCACGACATGTTCTTAGAACCCAGAAATGTTACAATCACAAAACCAATGTTCTTAGAACATAAACCCGATGTGGTAAGGCAAGACTGTCCCAGCCAGCAGAAATGTTCTAAGAACATTTCGTGGAAACCACAAAACGGTCTTAGAGCATTGTTTGGTAGGCCGATCGGCACGCCAGGACGCTTCGCCACTGCTTGATGCAGGGAGCCCCCCACACCTTCTCCTACTACTCCTCATTCTCATCTTACTCCTCCTCCTCCTCATCATCCTCCTCCTCCTGGTCGCCCTGCTGCTGATGTTGCTCTCGTCCTCTTCCTGGCTTGTGCATGCCTGCACACGAGTGTCCTGCGGCATTCTCCCGCCGCCAAGATCCGACGTCGAGGGCTGGACTGGCGTGCCGGCCGTGCCCGTGGGGCTGGCGCCCAGAAACCCTTGCAGGATACGCGGGTGGTGCTCCTGAAAGCCTGGTCCCGGCGCCAGGCCCGGCGCCTCGCTGGCACGCTGGCAGGCGGGTTTCCAGCATGCCGATGTCAGCGTCAGCCGACGAACTGCGCGGCGGGTCTTGGCTTGCGGCACGCGTGCGATGGACGCCGCAGGGGCGCTGCGCGCGGTGCTCGCAGGCAGGTGGTCACCGAGTCCGTCGCGGCGAAGTGGGGGGCGGGGCCTGCCGCTGGCCCTCAGTGCGGCGCCGCCGTGGAGGACTTCGAACACCGCGCGTGGGCCTGCCAACGTTGGAAGCCAGAGCGCCTGTCGGCGTTGCAGCAAGAGGGGCTCACCCGCGAGGCCGCCCGCGCCCCATCGCCGACCGAGACGGCCTCGCCTTGCCGCCCTCGCGGGGGAGGCCCGGCTGCTCCTGCCGCTGCCCGCGTTGCCCGACCCTCTGGGCCGCCACCCGGCGGCGCCGCCGCACGGGCCGCGCGCGTGGACCGACGGCTCCGGCGTGCGCCCAGGTGGTCCTCCCCTGGCCAGAGCTGGCTGGGGGTGTGCGCAGGCGCTGCGCATGGCGGGCGGCTGCGTGGACTTGGTCGAGGCTTCGCGCTTCGTCAGCCTCGGAGTTCGCGATTCCCCGGGCCGGCGCGTGCCCAGCCGGCTGAGCGCACGCAGACCTGCGGGATGCCATCGCCCCGTATGGGGTGTTGCGCGCCCTTTGGGTCAAAGCGCACCTTGACGCCGACGAGGCGCGTGAGCGCAGCATGTCCGAGGAGGACCACAGGGCCAACGCTGCAGCGGACAGCCTGGCTCAGCGTTGTGCCAAGAGCGCACGCGGCAGCTCGACGCGCTGGCCGCGGTGCACAGAGTGCTGCCGTGGTGGGCTCCGTGGCGCTTGCGGCGCAGCCAAGCCGCGGGTTCTGCGTCGTTGGACGGCGCCGCGGGCCGCGCGGCCTCAGCGACCACCCTTGGGGACCCCGTGGCGCGGCCGGCGGCCGCCGGGGACCGGTGGCGGGGACCGGCGACCACGGGCCTGGCGTGGCCGCTGCCGTCCCGTCGGCAGCGCCCTCCGCGCCGGCGGCAGCGGTCCGGGCGCTGCTCGCGGGACATGCCTGGCAGCCGCACGTCGCGCAAAGGTGAGGGCATCGGATCAGGAACCATTAGATACAGGGCAATTTTTAATACATCGGATGTTTAATACACCGGATTTGTAATACATGATTAATGTATGAATAAGTTCATGCATGAACTCATCGTTGTTTTTAATACTAAATCCCTGCCTTTTCTAATACATGATCCGCACGCGGAGCATGTATAAAAAACGGCACTGTAAGGAATCCAGGGTCTGGAGCCTGGTGGGACTCCAATCGTGGATGGGCCATGGAAGCCTCCCGGGCACAGCCGGTCGGAGCCCTCATCAAATCTGAATCCAGGGCAGGCCGGGCGTGTCGCCGGAGACTTCCTGACGATAAAAAGTTCCTCAAGCTTAAAAATCTGCAACAGCTTCGCAGATGAAGGGCGGGTCGATTCGACAATGTGGCTCTCACCTGAGCGCCAGACAGATTCGTTTCACAAATTGCAAGAGCTTCAAAGATTGAGGGCGGGCCGTTTCCAAAATCTGGCTCTCGCAAAAGCGTCGCGCACATTCGGTTAACAAAAAGTTTCACGGATTGAGGGCGGGTCGTTTCCAAAACGTGGCTCTCGCCTTCGCGCCGTTCCAAAATGCGGCTCTCGCAAAAGAACGCCGCGCACATTCGTTTCTACAAATACGCGAGTGTTTCGCGGATTGAGGGCGGTTCGTTTTCAACATGCGGCTCTCGCCTCACACCGCTCAAATTCGTTCAGCACTATTGAAAGAATTTGACTGCTTGTCATGGTATCGTATCAGACATGGTGTCTGGGGTGAGTCAGGACTGTCAAGGCGCAACAATTACGTTGATTTGCGGTTTTGAAATCCCAGAACTGGTGTTCTGGCACGGTTCAGGGTCGTCACGACGCAACAGTCAGGTTGACCCGTGGCGTCGAAATCCTGAGGATGGTGTTTCGGCACGCTACAGGATCTTCACACGGTTGTGGCCCAACGGGGCTCGTCCCCCAGTGGAAATGAAATCTTGATCCATGCAGAGGCCTATGAAAAGAGAGCTTAGAGGGAGGGTGTGTTCCAACATCGTGGATGAGTCTTGGGTTTGCACTGGTCCTCCTCCTCCTCCTCCTCGGGCAGGAGGTGGAGGAGAACGAGAGGAGGAGCACGAAGAAAGGAGAACGAAGAGGAGCACGCCCACCATGAGTACCCCAAACCCGCTCAAACCCCCGAACTTCTCACGTGGATTCCATCCTGGCCAAGTTATCGCGCTGGGTCGCTCGGTCCGACCGTGGCGACGAGCATCTGCAGAAGCGCTCAGAACCAGCCCCTTCCAGCGACGACGGGAACGACGCCGCCGACGAAGAGGACCTCGGAGAGCACGACCCAGAGAGAAGCGGCCGGGCGTTTCCCTGGCGGAGTCCCCCTGCAGCGCTGCCCGCGCCGTGCCCTGCAGCGACTCCAGGAAGCCGCGCAGCTCGTCGACGAGGGGCTGCACATGGGCCAGGTCCTGTCGCGTCCAGCCCCGTTGGCAGACCGCGGCGACGGCGACGGCGAGGGCGGCGGCGACGACGACGGCGCTGGCGGAGACAACGATCGCGACGGCGAGGGTGGCGCCGGCGAGACGCTGGCGACGACGACGGCGGACAGGAAGCTTTGCCTGGGCAGCTTGGGGATTGTTTTGGGGCGCCCCATTGCTTCTAAAGCCACCCCAGCGGACCAGAGACCGCCCTGAATAACTTAGGTGCCCCCCCTCCAAGCTCCAAAATCCAAGAAAGTCCCCACGAGAACACCGAGGAAGAGCCTACGCATAGCACCTGCGGGAGGCGCACAGGGCTCTCGCGGTGTAATCAGAAGGCCGCCCAACTGGGGCCGGAGGATCGCACATCGCCGAGGCACCACCGATGCATCACCGATGCATCACCGATGCATCGGCGAAGCCGCAGTGGGGAACATCGGGGTCCTGATCGCGCCGCACCGTCAACTCGGCGCGCTTGGAGGTCGGGCTTCGGCCCGTCACGGAAGGAAAGGCGCCTACAGCAGATTCGGGGTCCAGGGGCCCAAGAATACAACATCCCAGCGGGCGGCCTGCGATGTAGAGCATGGAATAGCTCGCCGTGCTCTTGCCTCAAGCAATCGCTGCTCAGTGGCATGCCAATCGCCGAGTGATGTCGACAGCGGCCTGCAAGAGACGCGTCCACGAGGACGTCGAGCAACCAGGTCTGGCAGCTAATGGTGACTGCGACTGGGCTCGCACTTGGCAGAAGTCTCCCGAAGTTGAAGGACATCGCGCGTCACAGATGGGCCATCGAACTTTGAGCAGGCCTGAAGGGCTTGACTGTTTTGCCTGGTGCGCGACTGCTGTCAGCCACCCCCACCCCTCCTCTTCATCCGCCCTCCTCCCTGCCACTCCTGCATCGGCGGCAGCTCTGCGCTCAGAGCCTGACGCAGGGGTTGGATCTCACGGCTGCATTGTTTGCTGGTTAAGTGTGACTGCCAACTCGGTTCGTTTTGGGGCTGGAATCGCGACGGGCCTTCGGGAGCTCGGACACTCAGCCTGATGCCTTCGGGGACAACGCACCTCCACCCGGCTCTGAGACCGGCCTCTTTCAAGACGTTGCACGCGTTGGATGAAGCCTCTCGGTACTCGGCGAACGCAACGGTCTATCGAGTTGAATCCTTCTCCTTATCCGTTTGCTCATCCTTCTCTTCTCCATATTTCCGACAGTATCCGACCTCTTCATCCTCCTCCTGTTCATCCTCGGTGTTCGACTTCTCCTCCACCTCCACTCCATCCTTTGTCCCACGCGCCCCTCCTTTGCTTCCCGCCGCCTTCCCCTCGTGATTCTCCTCTTCGCCGAGGCCTCCAGGAAGCGAGCACGAGGGGGACGAGGACAAGCAGAAGGAGACTGGCGCGGAGCACTTGGGGACGGCGAGAGGAAGCATTACCAGCCTGGAACAGATTCCTATCCCTATGCTGGGCATCGCCCCATCACGATGCCAATCTTAGGGATTCCCTCAGTTTTTGAGGGCGCATCCCTAAGATTGTCGTCGCCTTTCGGCGTGTCAATCTTAGGGATAGGGATCAGTTCGAGGCTGGTGAAAGCAGGGGAGTCCGCCCGACCCTGTTAAGAGGGCATCGGGCTGCGCGCGGCCCCGCGGGGCTGCTGCCGTGCCCGTGCCCTCTCGTCTTTTCGCCCGCTCCCCCTCGCCCTCGGCCTCTCTCCTCCTCTCGCGCTCGCGCTCTCGCTCTCCCTCTCTCTCTCTCTCTCGTCCGGTCTCCTGCCTCTGGCCTCCTGCCCCTCGCGCCCCGCCTCCCTCGCGCTGCCAGCTGGCAAGCCGCTCCTCCCCGCTGCGCGGGCTGACTGTACACACGAGAGCGCCCAGCGTACAGTCGAGGCGTTGACCGAAGGAACCCTAAATAAGGAACGAGGCCCCTATTTTCCATAAGTTAAGCTTCGACTTCGTATCGAAAACCTGAGGAAAATCTAAGGCAAGCTGCGAAACAATCAGGGAACACGGAGCCCCTCCCCAACGAAAAGGGTTCCTTCTTCAGGGCCCCGACTGTATCATAGGCGCGCCAAAGAGGCCTCGAGCAGGGCTCCGCCGAGCACCGAGGAAAGCCCATGCGGGCCGCAAGGATGCCGCCAGGACGACCCCAGCGCACGCCCGGAACGCTCTGCATGGCATCGGGGTGGCCCTGCGAGGCTTCCCCAACATCCTACCAGAATGGCTCAATCGTGCCCAACGACCCCCCCCCACCCGATGCGCCCTCAAGATGCTCGAAAGGTGATTCCCGTAGGCCTCAAGATTGCCCCCAGAATCGGGCCCCCAGACGGCCCCCGTAGGTCCCAAGGTAGCCCCACCAATATCCTAGATGGCCCAACAGTGCCCCACTACGAAACGCAACCTGGAGACTGCAAGACTCCAAGATTGTCTCACAGGGCCCCGACACAGCCCCAGGGTGACTCGGCCTGGGGCGCTCGCGGCAGATGACACATCAGTATACACAATAACGAGACGGAAGATGCGCAGAGGAGGATGGGCTCCAGATTGGATGCCACGTACATGCGACGGCCCATGGACCTCTCGATCCCTTTTTCCTGGGGCCGGCTCTTCATCCCGACATGTTTGTCCTCGCCTGTCTGCGCGATGACATGTCCGATCTCCCGCTCCCAGCAGCAGACGACCCCTGGATAAGCAAAGCCCGCCCGCCCCCGAAGCCCCGAACAAGAACAGGCAAATCATAACTCGGGGAGTTCTGCAAGCGCTTTTGGGCCGTCTGATGATTCACAGGAAGGGCGGGAGCAGGAGAGGGAGGCAAGCGGAATGAGCGCGAGGATCAGGATGGGATTGCGATGATGGGGATGAGGAGCGGGAGGTGAAGCAGCAGGAGGAGGATCAGGAGGGACAGAGGAGCATGACGATGACGACGATCGGGATGGAAAAGACGAAAGGGAGCAGGAGGATCATAATCAGCCTGCGGCAGCGCTGCTGCATACTCGTAAGGGGCGGAAGAGGACGAAGAGGAGGACGAAGGAACCATGGGGAAACAAACAGATACGGATACCGCTTCTCCCCGGACATCTGCCAGGGTGCGTTCTGACCAGAATTGAGGAGAAACCAGCAGTGGCGACGAGGGCACTCCAGAATGAGCAGCGGTGTCAGTACCTCTTCCTCCTCCTCCTACTCCTCCTCCTCCTCTGCCACCAGACGGGAGGTGCACGGGACGGGACAGGGCAGGAAGGGACAGGCCAGAACGGACGGGGCGGGGCGGGA
Source organism: Prorocentrum cordatum (assembly GCA_963575745.1). Taxonomy (NCBI): domain Eukaryota; class Dinophyceae; order Prorocentrales; family Prorocentraceae; genus Prorocentrum; species Prorocentrum cordatum. The sequence goes on along the minus strand of CAUYUJ010015183.1, from coordinate 799,081 downwards.
TTCGAGGGCACGTAGAAGTAACGTAGGGGCGGAGGTGAAGTTAGAGACAATTCACTCTAAACGGCCCCAGGAAGGAGAAAGGAGAAGACGTGAGCATCCAGGCAGCTTTGCTCCCTAACCCAACCTTGGGACAGCCCTCCCTCTGCGTACCCTCAGGTCGGGCATGTCCTCCTACAGGCAGATTTGGGGTTTTTGGTTATAAAGAAAGGATCCCCAGACAATGTATTAAATTACCCCAGTGCGACCCTACCTAGAAGTTAGAGCCCCTAGAAAAGCAGCATGAGTTGCTATGCTATGCTATGCTATGTCATGCCATGCTATGCTGCGCGATGCTAGGCTATGATATAAAGTGATATGCTATGCTATGATATGCTGCGCTATGTTATGATATGCCATGATGTGCTAGGCTATGCCATGCTATGATATGCTAAGATATGTTATGATATGTCATACTGCGCAGTGCTATGCTATGCTATGCTATGTTATGATATGATATGCTAAGCTGCGCTATGCTATGATATGATATGCTATGATGTGTTGCGCTATGCTATGCTGTACTATGCTATGCTTGGCGTTGGTATGCTATGCGGTGCTATGCAGGGGTAATGCAGCGCTGCGCTATGCTAAGCTAAGCTAAGCTAACCCTCTAGGCACAGCCTAGGTAGGGAAGTACACCCATGCTAATGCTGCGCTGTGCTATGCTATGCTGGGCTACGCTATGATATGCTATGCTGCGCGATGCTATGCTACGCTATGCTATGATATGCTGTGCTCTGCTATGCTAAAGCTCAGCGAAGCTAAGATGAAGGTAAGCTAAAGTAATTTAAACCTGAGCTCATATGAAGCTAAGCTAAGCTAAGATGACATAAGCTAAGCTAAGATGAGATAAGCAACGCTAAGCTAAGGGGCCGTCACTGGGGGAACCGCGGGGCGGATACTGGGGGAACCGCCCGGGGCGATTTGCACTGCCCGGTCCTTTAAGCACACACGGTAAGAACCCTTCTAGGCCGAGCCTAGGTAGGGAATGTGTATCAAGGTATTGTTCAAACTATTTATAAACAAAAGATCCACATAGTATTCATCACATATGTATATATATACACACCTATATATTTTTACATATATATATATATATGAGTATTCCTCCTGTCGAAGGACGCGCCCGACTGAAACGTACCCCCGAAGGCCGGCCTCCGCCTCGTCCGCGCGCGCGTCCGGCGCCGCGTGGGCCGCGCAGGGCACCTGAGGGCTCCCGCGCGCCGCAGGGGGGCGGGAGCGACCAGCGCCGGGGGGCGGAGCGCGCGGTGCCAGGAGGGCGAGGGCGAGGGGGGGCGAGGAGGCGGGCGAGGAGGGGCGAGGAGGAGGAGGAGGAGGGCGGAGAAGGAGGAGGAGGAGGAAGCGGAGGGCGGAGGAGGAGGAAGCGCAGGAGGAGGAGGAGGGCGATGGCGAGGGGGGTGCGAGGAGGCGGGCGAAGAGACCAGGCAGGAGCAATAACGCGAGGCAGCATGCTGGTCGGCCTCCCTCTGCGGCGGTGCCCGCAGCGGCCCCTCCCCCTCCCGACAGCGGGCGGCGCGGCGCCGCGCGAGAGCGGGGTGGGTCGGCCTTCTTCTGCGGCGGTGCCCGGGGCTGCCCCCCCCCCCCCCAACCGACAGCAGGCGGCGCGGCGCCGCGAGAGCCCGGGGACAAATCCTGGGCTGCGCCACGCGGCGCCGGCACGCCCCAGTGGCCCTCGTGGGCCGCGCACAGGGCGTGCCAGGCTGCGCTCGTGCCGCGCCGCCGCTGCGTGTCGGACAGGCGCGTCAGCTCCTGGCGACGTTGCTCCGCGGAGGGGAGCCGAGGCACGCGGCCACGGAGGCGGCGTGGCAGTCTGGGGGGGCGGCTCCGAGGAGGCGCGCGGCTTTGGCAGAGCGCAGCCCGGGGCACGCCGAGCGGTGCCCGCCGTCGCGGCAGGAAGCGGGCGCGTCCTACCGCAGGGCCTTTCAGGGCGCGGGGTTCGGGTTTGGCAGCAGGTGCTGCAGCAGATGCTGCGTGCACTTCTGGGGGACCTGGAGGCTGGAGGGGCGCGCGCACAGCGGCTTCCCCCTCGCGGCCGGGGCGCGGCCCGCAGGTCCGAGCGCGAGTCAGGGCGGGCACGCGCAGGGTGGGCTGCGCGGCCTGGGCGGGCGCAGCCAACCGAGATCGATCACAGATGCGCCTGATGCCTCGCACTCCGCCGAGAAGGTGGCAATGGCCATCTCGAGGCTACGGGCTACGGGCAGGGACGGCCTGCTCCGCTGTAGCCCAAGTCCCTGCGTCTTGGAGCACAGCCAGGTAGCGGCTGAGCTTGTAAACCTTGCTCGCCTCCAGTCTGGGGTCGCTCGGAAGGTCACCCTCAATCACAAGTTTGGCCCCAAGCTGGTGAGTTCTACCACTTGCCTCCTGCCGCCGTCCATCTGCCCAGACATGGCGCAGCTGCAGGACGCGCTGCTGAGTATGCCAGCACTCCGACAAGATCCTGGCAAGGTGTGGCGAGGAGCAGGTCTGACCCCGCGTCGATTTTGATCGCGGTGACGTTCCTCGGGAACATGTGGAGGTACCAGGGCATGACCACGTATCTATCCTTTTTGGGCCTGAGGTAGAGCTTCGACATAGCGGCGCACGCGGGAACACGTGCCGTACGGGAGTGCACGGGCGCGACTGGTTACTGATCCAAGACGACGTCATGTCGCAGGACAAGCAGATGCTTGAACTCCACGGAATGTTGTCGGGATGTTCGCGCTCACGTGCGAAACCCTCCGGGGACGCCTGTGCAGCGTATCGGGACCTTTTCGTCCTCTGAGCTGCGGCGGCACGCTCGGAGGGCGGCCCGCCTTCGCCGGAGGGCCAACCTGCGCGAGCAGGCCAGCGTCGCGGACGCGAGGAGCTCGCAGGACGAAGGCGCGGTACAGCTGACCGCCCTGCCGCGCTTGGCGGATCGGGCGGCCCTCGTCGAGCTCACCGGCGCGTATGAGCTCGGCGGAATGCACGTGGTTATCCCAGGGACTTTCCCTTGCTTCCCATAAGGAGTCATGTTGCACGAGGCTGCGAGCCCTGGTCAAAGTCTCCCTAAAGAAGAGAGGAGAGGGTGGAGGAGGAAGAGAAGAGGAAGCAGAGGAGGAGAAGGTGGAGCCTTGGGCACGCTTCTCTTTTCTATCGTTCACGCACATGCCTTTTCACCCCTCCGCTCGCACCGCGCAAGTTGTTGCGTACTTCGCCTGGGTCGGCATTGCAACGCTCTGTTCGGCTAGAAGCGCGCTGCAGGCTTGCACCTGGAGTCCGCGCAACGTAAACATTTGTTTTCCTCTGCAGGCCGAGGAGGCGGAACCAGTCAGCAACGTTTAGCTTGAGACACCTCGAGTACTCCCGCGGTCGTGGGCCGCGACCCTGCCATGCCGTCGCCAGCCCTGGCAGGTGACACGCTGACCGCTGGGCACTGTCGCCCACGGGAGACAAGCGCCACGCGAGCATGTGGGCGCAAACGGCCGCGAAGGGGGAGGAGAGCACGCTGCCCCACGGGAGGAAACGGGCCCTCGGGGAAACGGGTGCTGGACCCGGGGGCCTCCCCCTCCTCCTCCTCCTCCTCCTCCTCCTCCTTCTCCTCCTCTTCCTCCCTCCTCTTCCTCCCTCCTCCTCCTCCTCCCTCCTCTTCCTCCCTCCTCCTCCTCCTCCTCCTCCTCCTCCTCCTCCTCCTCCTCCTCCTCCTCCTCCTCCCCCTCCTCCTCCCCCAAGACGAGAGGTCACCAGCCCGAAGCGTTCTCTGGCGGTCCAGGGGGCCCGCGGAGGGCCCCGGGAGCCCGAAAACGGCGACAAACCTCAGGACGCGTTCTCCTCAGGACCCGTTGACCCATGGCGAACGCAGAAGAGGAAGAGGGGGAGGAGGAGGAGGAGGAGGAGGAGGAGGAGGAGGAGGAGGAGGAGGAGGAGGAGGAGGAAGATGATTCGTGAGGCTGCCTCGCGGCAGCCATTCGCCTGCGTCTCCTTTCCTGCTGCCCGTGATTGGGCCTCTGACCTCTCTGCCCGATGACCGACCGATCGATCGATCGACCGACCGACCAAGGAGGAGGAGGAGGAGGATGAGGAGACTAAGGAGTAGGAGGAGGAGGACGAGGAGACGCGATGGCGAGGAGGAGGAGGAGGAGGAGGAGGAGGGGAGGGGAAGGGAAAGGAGGAGAAGAGGAGGAGGAGGGGAGGAGAAGGAAGAGGAGACCGAGAGGAGGAGGAGAGGGAGGAGCAGGAGGAGGAGGAGGAGGAGGAGGAGGAGGAGGAGGAGGAGGAGGAGGAGGAGGAGGAGGAGGAGAGAGGAGGGGAGGGTGATGTGAGAGGGCGATGGGATTCGGGAGGGGAAGGGAAGGAGGAGGAGAAGGAGGGGGAGGGGGGGAGGAGAAGGAAGAGGAGACAGAGAGGAGGAGGAGGAGGAGCAGGAGGAGGAGGAGGGGGAGGAGGAGGGGGAGGACGACGTCGATGAGCGCACTACCCCACAACGTCTCCCTCATGCTGCGGCGGCTGGCTGCTCTCCGCGTCACCCGAGGGTGGCCGCGTGGAGCGAGTGTTGGGCGATCGGGGGTCCTCCGAAAAACGAAGCCACGACGAGGATAAAATCAGGTGGGGATAATTCGGGGATCTCTGAGATCCTGGCGGCCCTGGAGGATGTCTCGGGCGCCGCGGCCTTCTCAGAGCATTCCGGAACGCTCAGAGCGTTCCGGAACGCTCTGGGACGGATTTACCCTCGTCTTACATAGCCTCGTCCGACGCCCTTCGGAGGGTCGTCGTCGTCGTCGTCGTCGTCGTCGTCGCTGTCGTCGCTGTCGTCGTCGTCGCTGTCGTCGTCGTCGTCGTCGTCGTCGTCGTCGTCGTCGTCGTCGTTGCGCCGTCGGCGGCCGCGTCGCTGCCGCTGCGGCGGCGGCGTGCCGGCACGCGGCGCGGCGGCGCGGCGGCTTCTTGGGAGGAGGCTGCTTCTTGTAGGAGGCGCCAGCCTTACGTCTAGACAGTCAACCAGTATCGGCGACTACAATGGGTGCGGTTTGCGATGGGTGCGGTTTGCCTCCCGTCATATCTGCCCCTCCCGCCCCCGGGAAACGTCGCTCCTTTTAGTAAAGTGGAGCACACATCGAGGATAACAGTGTCGCTCAAAACGACGACAGTTTTGACATTGTCTCTCACAAAGGCCCCGGAAAGGCCGCCACAAAGCAACTCGCAAACCGCACCCGGGCGTAACCGCACCGATTGTAGTCGCCGACAGTATAGCAAGGATGCGCGGTAAGGATGCAAGGGCCTTGGACGCCCATCTCGAAGCTCTTCGAGCGGGGCGCGGCCAGCGAAAGCGGCGAAGGATGGACCGAGGAGGCAAGGATGCAAGGGTACCCTTGGGGAGGTTGCCCATCCTTACTATGCGGGTTGACTATAGATGTGGCCCGCGCCTTCCCAGAAGGATGGGCGCTTCTAAGACGCCTTCCGCCCTCCCCCTGCCTCCGTCTGCGCGTGGCTGAGGTGGGCGAGCGGGCGCCCTCCAAAGAAGCCCACGGCGTGGGAACTTCGCGGCGTGCGCGCGCAATCTGTGAGCTGGTCTCTGAGGACCCGCGCCTCCAGCTGGATGCTCCAGCCAGAGGCTGGGCAGAGCCCGCCCAGCCTGCAGCTGGAGTAACCTTCACGCGAGTCGCTCCCCCATGGAGAGTTTTACCTGCGGCTCCAGCGGGCGTGGGTGGAGGAGGCGCCGGGAGGAGGAGGAGGAGGAGCAGGATGAGGAGGAGGAGGAGGAGGAGGAGCAGTGTAAACCCAAGGGCCATCAACGATGTTGGAATAAACCCTCCCCCAAAGCTCCCTCTTCACAGGCCCCTACAACGGTTCAGTACCACTAAGGGAACTGCCTCGTTGGAAGACAACCGTTTGAAGACCCTGAAGCATGCCAACCATTGTTCTCGGGATTCCAACGCGCCTTGACGATCCTGACTGCTGCGCCTTGACGGTACAGACTCGTGCCAGAAAACGAAATTCTTGGGACTTCAGCACCGCGAGTCAACGTAACTGTTGCGCCCTCGTGATCCTGAATCCTTCCAAAGCACTATTTCTGGTACGCTGCCCATAGGCATCCGTACAACTCTGGCAAGTGTTCAAACGAAAGTGCGCGGCGCTAAGGCGAGAAGCACAGTTTGAACAGGAGCCGCCCTCAGTCCGTGACCCCCTCGCAGTTTAATGCAAGAAACTCTTGCAAGCGTTTGACACGAATGTGCGCGGAGCAATGCTTTGAAAACGAGCCGCCCTAATTACATCTGTGAAGCTGCTGCCAAGCTCCAACCTTCAGGGTCACAAGTGGTAAGGCAGTCTCAGGCAAAACGCCCAGCCCGCCCTAAACACTGGCCTCGGGGTGCGACGGGGAGAAGTGAGAAGTTCTATATAAGGAGGAGGAATGTAGGACCAGGAGGACGATGAGGATGAGGAGGAGGAGCTAGGTCGTCCAGGGGTGAGGTCTTCTCACCCCTGTGAATATATAGTGAACGCCTGGGCAGACGAGCCGGAGCAGGCCGAGGATGGCCCACTCGACCCTCCGCATCTGCCTCCTCTGCGGGCCCCGTGGTCGGACGTGGCTCTGCCCCACACAAGCGGCGAACGTCTCCGTATCCACGCCATCGCGGCCTGGATGCCGGGGCGAGATCCCGTGGACACGAGGTCGCACGGATACGCTCCGCGCTAGACGAGCGTGCTTCACTACTCGCAAAAGAACTACTCGCAGATGGCCTGGATCCGCCGCGGGGAATCTACGAGAAAACTCATCGAAGCAAACATCGGTTCTTCGGACGTTTGCGAGTAGTGGAATGCGCTTGGTGACGCGCGGGGCATCCGCGAAAAAAAGCCCCGCACCCGCGGGCTCGCGGCCCAGGGGCCCCGGCCGCGGATACGGACAGCGGGGAAACCAACAGGTACCGATACTGGCCATCGCTCGGACGTCCATTTCCTGTGTTTTTTTCGGTTCCGTGCGTGGCTTTTTCGCCGAATGATCGAGGATGCTCCTCGATGGTCCTCGCCGAAAGAAACATGCACACGTCCGAGCGATGCCAAGGGTACCGTTCCTCCGCGGACCCCTCCCCGGGGTGCGTTCGGACCCGGACTGCGAAGCGAATCCAGCGGTGCCCGCGAGGGCCTCCCCGGAGGCCGAAAAAGGGGAGAACACGAGGGGAGGGGAACGTAATACGAGTACCTCCTCCTCCTCCTCCTCCTCCTCTTCCTGCTCCTGCTCCTCCTCCTCCTCCTTCTCCTCCTCCTCCTCCTCCTCCTCCTCCTCCTCTCCTCCTCCTCCTCCTCCTCCTCCTCCTCCTCCTCTCCTCCTCCTCCTCCTCCTCCTCCTCCTCTGAGGCACGCGTTTCGCCCGCGAGGCCCCCCGCCGCAGCCCGCCCCCAGGGAGGAGGGACCGCATGCCGCCGCGGGGGCGCGCGCCGCGGCACGAAACTGACCCGAGCCTGGGCATCCGTGCGCGCGCCCGCTCGCTCGGGCCTCTGTCGGCCTCGGCCCTCGGGCGGGCCGCCCGGGTGCCCAGGTCGGCGCGAGCTCGGGGACGCACGGGCCCGCGCCGATGCAGACCCGGGTCAGCCAAGCCCTGCAGGCTCCTGCAGGACCCCGCAGGATCCTGCAGGATCCCTGCGTGCTAGTCCGGATCGGTGCAGCCTGGGCTCTGAAGAGTCCTGCGAGATGCGGCGCTCTGGCGGACCTCCGCTTGCAGTGGCCCCGTGCTCTTGCAGCTCGAAGCGCGCGCGCTCTCGGAAATCCGGGCCGCGGGGGAGCAGGGGACAGGACCCTCCCTTCCTCACCCCCCTTCCCCCTTGGAGGATGAACCTGTGTATCAATCAACCAATCGAGCCACGAATCACTGACGACGGAGTTCTTGTCAACATAAGCCAGGTGCGGTCGCATGAGCACCGTCTTCGGCTTGCCTCTGGCCAGCACTCGCAGGGCTGACTTACTGCGGATCTCTAGCAGAGCAGGCGATGAATCCCCCTCTGAACGCGCCCACCTCCTCCTCCTCCTCCTCCTCCTCCTCCTCCTCCTCCTCCTCCTCCTCCTCCTGTTCCTGCTCCCAGCCGTTGGGACGCTGTTGAGCTATCGTATCGTCTAAGACTCAAGCGCGAAAAAAACGCCAGGTCGCCTCCTGTGTCTGGAACACGCGCCTGCCGGCATAAAGCTGAAATGCTATGTCCAGACCTGCCCAAGTCGACGCTGCCGCTCCAACGGGGGCCGTGCATTTGGTGTTCCGTGGCACGGCCAGTCTGGATCACATCGATCAAACATCTTCCAAAAGACTCGGGACTGAGGAGGAGGAGGAGGAGGAGGAGGAGGAGGAGGAGGAGCAGGAGGAGGAGGATGAGGAGGAGAAGGAGGAGGAGGATGGACCAAAATCCCAGCCGTCGGGACGAGGGCCGCCGGGCGACTTCGGGGCTCGGCCAGGGTCGGGGGTGGGGGGGGGCGAAAGGGCAGGATAGCAGAGGGCAGGGTAGAGCATCGGCTCCATGTAGCTGGCTTTCCTGTAGGGCGACGAGATCTATGCATATCCACTGCTCCTGGCCAGGCCCATCCTGGGCCTGGCCAGGAGCAGTGGATATGCATAGATCTCGTCGCCCTATCCTGGTGCCTCCTGGCGCCAGGAGGCGCCCATGCGTGGAGGAGTGGGCCCGGCGGCGGGGCGGAAGCCAGTTGCATGCAGCAGGTGTCGTAACCCCTCCGTTCCCTACACGCCGGTCGGAAGAAGTGGGCAGAAACCTGAAGTAGGAAGGCGGATAACGCAGATTGGGTTCGGGCCCGCCCAGCGAATTACACACAACAGCCAAACCAGATCGATGATTGAAGTAGGAGGGCGCTTGAAGCAACTTGGGTTCTGGGAATCCAGCAATTCCTACTTTCGACGACCGATGGGTACACGTCGTTTACTTCTAAATCGTGCTCATTTCCAATGGTGCTCGTTTCTGCTTGCTTCTGGCCCCCTGGTGGCCAGGAAGAGGCCCAGGATAGCACACTTAGAGATGCAAGGATCTTGGCCCCCCCAACAAAAAACAAAGAACCCTTCGCAGAAGTGGAGCTGCACAACTACGCATCCGGCCCTCTCGCCCGGCCCGGACAGGGGGGGCGGCGCCGCGGCCTCGCCGCCGCCGCCGCCGGCCAGGGCGCGCCGCATCTCCGCCGCGGCCGCCGAGGCCTGGCGCAGCGCCTCCTGGCAGGCCGCCCCCGGGCCGTGGCCGTCGAGGCAGGGCCCAAGGGGAGCATAGGAAATGCCCTCCTCCGAGGTATTCATTGGTCCCTGGTCCTCCCTCTCCCTCGGGGTCGGGTTCCCGGGGCCGCCGTCTGAGTGCCCGCACGGCCCTGATGGGCTGCTGCGGCGCGCTCCGCGCCGCGGGCGCAAGACAAGACGCTGCTTAGCGAGAAACGGCAGAAACGGCAGCAAGAGGAAATGCTGGGGGGAGCTCCTGCTGCTGCTGCTGGCGCCGATGCTGAGGATGCTTAAGCTGATGGGCCGAGCTAATTCACCAAACAGTGCCTGCGCTCCGGGATTCCCACTTGTCTCTCTACAGAATTGGTTGGCGTCGGCACCGCATCGGCAAAGGCCGGCTCGACTCGGAGCGTGCCGCCGCGCGGGCTGTCCTCGACGCGCCCCTTGACCAAGAAAAGGCACAGTCCCGATCCCAAAATCGCGGATTCACCGGGGACTCGAGCGTCGGCCAAAGATATTTCGGGGCATGGCCTGCGCTCCCTGGTAAAACCCTGCCCCGAAATCTCCCTCCCCGAAGTCTCGAGGACCCTGCGTCTCGTTTTGGCCCTCGCGTGTGCAGGACTGGGCGTCTATATTGAGCTGGCGACCCCTAGACGGGCGACGACGACCCCGCGGCGGGCCCACGGCAGGCCCACGGGCGAGCCCCGCGCCCGAGGCGGCGTCTGCCCCCCGTGGCCTCAGCGCGCCCTCCCCCGGGACGGGAGGCCGCGCGTCGGCACCAGGCGGCGGGGCGGCGTGAGCAGCGGAGCGGGCTGCGTCGGCACGGGATCGACTGGCCATCGCTCGGACGTCCATTTCCTGTGTTTTTGTTTCGGTTTCGTGCGTGGCTTGTTCGCCAAATGATCGAGGATGCTCCTCGATGGTCCTCGCCGAAGGGAAAATGCACACGTCCGAGCGATGCCAAGTCGAACTCGGATCAGATCGGCTGCGCCAGGATGCACAGCAACGCCGTGCAGGCATCGGGCCGCATGGGGTCGTCGGAATGAATTCGAATCGCATCGGTCGGATCGATGTGGACCACATGCGAGGGGGGGTCGAGAATCGAGGATGGACGTCTGAGGGTGGCGTTCGCCCTGCTCTGTGGTCTCTGGGAAGCGCCTCGTCGCTTCTGTTGGATGTCCACTCGAAATGAAAATCAATCCAAAATACGAATGCGACCAGGACACGTTCAGGCCCAATGTTTGACTCTCGAGCCCAGACGGGAGGCGGCTCCAGTAAATCGAGGCGGCCAGGCGAGTTATTCGGTGGTGTTCGGTGGCCTTCGACTGTTTTCGTGTCTCTGGGGTTTCCCTGCAGAAATTCCTGTCTTATGACGGAGACTCTTCGGGATGATGCCCAATGCTTGGCAAGCTTGCCTCAGGTGTTGTGAGGTCTCCCAGAGGTTCTGGAGTCCTGGAAGTTGCCCGCCGACCAGGCGGCTTGACCGTCAGGAACTCTTGCTCACCGTGTCCGCACGGCGGCGCCGGCGACACGCTGTGCCGTGCAAACAGATGGCGCGTCGTTCCGCTCAACGGGGCGGGAGGCTGGGAACAGATCGACACGTGGGCGCCTGGGGACCGCGAAGTGGATAGCGTGTTGCGCCGTAGCGTGGTAGGCCAGAACCGGCGGAACGACACGTTACATCCTCAAAAGCTTCCGACCGTAAACTATTATCAGGTGTGTTCAGTGATGAATGGTTTTCTGGACTCGATAACCTCGCCTCGCTGCTGGTTGAAACGAGGTCAGATGCTTTCGTAGTGCGGAGCGGGGAGGGAGAAGACATGGAGGGAGACAAGGAGGGAGGGAAGACGAGGGAGTCGGGAAGGGAGGCACAATGGAGGGAGCAGAGAGGAGGCAGGAGGGAGTAATGAGAACGAGGAAGGGGAGGATGGGAAGACTTGGGGATGGACTGTAGACGTGGACGGGAGGGGAGGAGGACGGAGGAAGGAAGGAAGGAAGGAGGAAGAGAGTAAGGGCAGGAAGGAGAAAGGAAGGGGGAGAAGTGGCGAGCGGGCAGGCAGTATCGCTCGCTGTCGTCTGGGTCGTCGCTATCGTCGTCCCCCCCCTCCTCCTTCTCCTCCTCCTCTTCATCGTCCTTTGCCTTCTCTCCACCACCTCACTCCTCCTCATCCTTTCGCCTCCTCCTCTCTTCCTCCCTTATCCCTCCTCTTACTTCCTCCTCCCACACTCCGTCCTTCCCCCCTCCCTCCTTCCCTCCCTCCCTTCCTCCTTCCCTCCATCCCTCCCTCCTTCCCTCCCTCATCCTCTTCCTCCTCCTTCTCCTCTCTTCTCTTGGGACAGCAACAGCAGATTATTTCTTAATGCGCACGAGTATACTGCTCCTTCTGATGACTCCGCCCCATCCTGCTTCTCTCCCCAATCTCTTACACTGCCTCCTATCGCCTTTCCTCCAACATCCCCTCACCTTCCCTCTTCCCCGTCATCCCTAGTTGTTATATCTTCATCCTCCTCCATCTCCTGCATTCCTTTTCGAGGTGAAACAAATAAAACTTCTGCCGACGCTGCTCGAAAGGGCATGCCGGGTGTTTCGCCTGAGACTTTCTCAACAATTATGACCCTGAAGATGACAAAGTTGCAAGGAATTCACGGGTTGAGGGCGGGTGGTTTCAAAATTTGCGTCTCGCCTGAGCGCCGCGCACATTCGCTTTAAAATGTTGCAAGAGTTTCACTGGTTGAGGGCGGGTGGTTTTCAACATGTGGCTCTTCGCGCACATTCCTTCTTGAAAATGCAAGAGCTTCACGGATTGCGGGCGGGTCGTTCTCAAAATGTGGCTCTCGCCTCAACGCCGCACACATTCGTTCTAACAATTTGCAAGAGCTTCACGGGTTGAGGGCGGGTGGTTTTCAAAATGTGGCTCTCGCCTCAGCGCCGCGCACATTCGTTTCAAAGATTTGCAAGAGTTTCAAGGATTGAGGGCGGTTCGATGTCAACATGTGTCTCTCACCTTGGCACTGCGCACATTCATTGTTGAACATTGCATTTCTCATGGTCAACGTAGCAGAAAAGGTGTTTTGCAACAAGTCAGGGTTACGAGGGCGCAACGGTTACGTTGACTCGCGGTGTTGAAGTCCCAAGGATGGCGTTCTGGCACGATTCAGGTTGATGCGTGGCGTTGGAATCCCGAGAACAATGTTCTGCCATGCTTCAGGGTCTTCAAGCGGTTGCCTTCCAACGAAGCAGTTCTCTCAGTGGAAAAGAACCCTTGTAGGGGCCTGCGAACAGGGAGCTCGGAGGGAGGGCTTATGCCAACATCGTTGATGACCCTTGAGTTTACACTGGTCCTCCTCCTCCTCCTCCCTCCTCTCACTCTCGCTTCCTTCCTCCTGCCCCTCCTCGTTCTCTCCTCCTGCGCCCTATCCCACTTTCCTGTTTCTCTCCCACTCCATCCCACCCTCTGTGTTTCGTCCGTAACCCCCATCCCTCTTGCTGCATTCTCTCTTCTTCACTCTCCTTCACCTCTCTCGCCATATCTCTTCCTCTTCCTCCTCATCCTCCTCCTCCTCCTCCCAGAAGATCTCATGTTCTTTATTAGCCCCCCCCCGCCTTTTTCCAATCGTATGCATCCTGGCTTCTCATACATCCGGATTCCTCAATCGTCATCCTCGTCATCGACCTTCATCCTTGCTCCCCTCCCCAATCTGCTCATCCCAACTGCACTATGCTACTGCCATTTCATTCTCATTTTCCTCATCATCATTGTCGTCGTCATCGTCCTCGTCCTCGTCCTCGTCCTCGTCTTTCTCGTCATCAAAATCACAATGACCAGCAGCATAGTACTCATCATCAGCATCATGAGTTGCAACAACATCCTCATCATCAGCAGCAACAGCGTCAGCATCATCATCACCATCAGCATCATCAGCAGCATCATCAACATCAACATCACTTCTATCATCGACTATGTGTTCCTGCTTATCGTCTTCCCCTTGCTCCTCCACCCTCCTCTTCGATTCAGCTCCAGTCCTGATCCTTTCTCCTCACCCTCCTGACCACCATCGTGTTCATCACGCTCGGCTTCGTCCTCATCCTCCTCGTCCTCCTCCATCGCCTCTATCCTCCTCTCCTCTTTTTTTTTCTCTCTCATCTCCTCTATCCTCCTCCTCTCCTCTCTTTTTCTATCCTCCTCTCATCTCCTCTATCCTCCTCCTCTCCTCTCCTCTATCCTCCTCCTCCTCTCCTCTCTTTCTCTCTCTCTCTCTCGGGGCTTGAGGCGGGGAGCAGGCCGCAGCCGCGGCCTGCGGGTGGAGGCACGCGAGCTGCAAGCTTTTAGAGGGCAGGCTCGGCTGCTGGCACGTGGACAGCGTGCCGCGCCGAAGCGCGGTGGGCGAGAATCGGCGGTGCGACACGCTAACCAGAAGCTGTCGACCGTACACGGATGACCCGTTCGTGGAAAAACACACACAAAAAAAAGCATACGTGCTTTTTTGTGTTTGTTTTGGGTGTGTTGTTGTTTGTTTCCCGCGTAAGCGTTTTTTTCCCCCCACAGTGTTTGTGTTGTGTGTGTGTGTGTGTGTTTTTTTTCCCACGGTGTTTTTTTTTGTTCTCCCACTTGTGTGTGTGTTGTTCTGCCGCAGTGTGTGTTTTTTTCCCACGAAAGGCCCGCCCTGGGGACATGGGAAGACAGATCCGGGGGCCCGCGCACCAGCAACTTCGAAGCGCCGGATGTCTGGGCCCCGTCCCCGTGCTCTGCCTCCTTCCCCCCCCCCCTCCTCAATATTTCCCGCCCCCTTACATTACCCCTTCCTCCTTCTGCCTCCTCCTCCTCCTCCTCCTCCTCCTCCTCCTCCTCCTCCTCCTCCTCCTCACCCTTCTCAATTCACCGTCCTCACTCCCCCTCCTCCTCCTCCGCCTCCTCCTCCTGCTCCTCCTCCTCTTCCTCCTCCTCCCTCCCAAGCACCTCGCTCTGCTGCTCGCGCTCCTCTTCATAGTTGGGAGGAGGGGCAGCGATGTCTCGTTCTTACTTCGGCAACCCCTATGGGAGGATGGCACTCGCGTCTCACACTGGCGTCCCCTTGGGAGACTTATCATCATTGTGGTTGGCCACGATCTCGTTCAAGAATGGAGCAGGCTCCATGCCTTTGTCCACTTTCCATCCCATCAACGGAACACTTGGATCATTATCCTTGCAGATGTAAAGAGTCGCGCGTTTGACACCGAACAGGGAAGAGTCATAGTACGCCCGCCACGCCCGCCTTGACTCGCTCCATTCGATCCTTGCCATGGGGTCCCCGATCTTTGTGTACCGCGGGCGGCCGCTGTGTGCGCCTTGCACCATCCACTCTCCCCGCAACCGGTAGTCGCCGACGTTGTCGATACTGAAGACCGCTGTGGCAGTGGCGACGCCACACTTTGGCCAGACGAATGCGTTGGCGAGCTGGGACCCGACGAGAATGACCGAGTGGGCGTTGGCCATGAACGCGTTGGCTATGACGCCAAGGTTCAGGCCGAACTTCCACTCACCATTGATCAGGCCCATGAACATCTTGAGGACGTTGTGGAACTTGTCCTTCATCTGGAACATGTCGCCCATCACTTCCAAACCAATTTCCGCGGAGAACTGCAAGATTGCGAGCGCCACGCCGAGCTTCTTGTTGCTGGCCTGCATGCCCCGCCAAGTCCTCGCCACAAGCTTGATGATCTTCGCGAGCAGCGTCACGGTGAACTCCACCAAGCTGATCAACGAATCCACGAGCACATGGATCTGGGGGTGCCCGGTCACCATGGCGGCCACCTGGCTCACGGCACTCATGATCGCCGCGACCTGCTTCCCCGCGACCCTCGCGCAGTTCCCCGCCGTGTTCGCGCACCCAAACCCGCACGAGACCGGGTGGTGCGACTCCTGCAGGGGTGACGCTGGCAATGCAACGCCGCGAGAGTGTGCACTGAGGGGGGGATCAGGCGACGGAGGAGCAGCAAGAGGGAAGGGGGTCGTCACGGTGAAAGGCTAGGAGAAATACCAATCGGCTTAAACAGAGACTGTCGGAGGTCCGCGCTGACTCCTTGGATGGGAGCGTGCCAGTCGGGGCGCCGGAGCGCTCCGCCAGGGGGGCCAGCGCCGATACAGGAAGTCCACGCGGACATCCCTATTTTTGTGCCTGTGCTGCTGTTTCTTCGTATTCCTCTTCATCGTTCTTCGATATTCCTCTTCTTCTTCGTTCTCGAGGGTCGGCCGCGTGCTGGGGGCCGCAGTTCGCGAAGATGGGGGCACAGACGAGCTGGTCCAGCACGAGACCCTGGCGAGGGGGTTGTGTACCAAGCTGGCACCACCTGGGGACGCGAGTCTTGCACGACACCCCGACGAGCAAGCTGGTCCAGCACACGGTACGCGCGCGGGGGGGGCGGCGGCGGCCAGGCATCGCCCCCCGAGAAGGGGAGCGGAGAGGGGCCGCGACGGCCACGACTTTGGACGCCCGACATGGGCACTGAAAGAATGGGTACAATGCCCAACAACAAGTGTTGTCCCAAACGAACAGCGGCCGCTGTTGGGCAGGCGGCCTTCTGTCTCAAATGTACACAGGCCGCGGCGGCGCGGACAGCGAGTCCTGTTCAAAATGAACAAGATCCGCTGTTGGGCGCCCACGCGCGGGGGGCACAAGCGGAAGCTATAGCTGTTCACAAGAGGGCAGAGACTCGGTATCGCTCGGACGTCCATTTCCCGTGCATTTTTCGGCTTCGTGCGTTTTTCTTGTTGCTCGATGGTCCAGGATGGTCCTCGATGGTCCACGCCGAGAAAGAAATGCCCACGTCCGAGCGATGCCAGGGCAAGTCCTCCCCCAGAATGACCACCCCGACAAGCGAGGCCGTTTGCGAAACGCGCCCACTGAGGGAACCGAACAGGGCAGGGATGTTCAGTAAACGCCCAAGGCCGCTTCGTAAACGCCAGTTGTCCGGTCTGGATGGTTTTTCCTCCCTTGATTAAAGGGGGGCGACCCCATTGCACATGCAGGGAAACAGGGGGCGCGACCCCCCATCAAGGGGCTCGGGGCAGGGGGGCTTCAAGGTGGCACGCCTGGCCTGCTGCTGCCGACTCTGCTGCTGCTTTGACCCAGACGCGGGAAGTGGGGGGGGGCACCCATGTGTGCGGAAAGCCGACTCGTGCGAGCTGGCCCGAAAGCGCTCCACGGCACATCAACAGCTGAAGCTGGACCAAAAGCTGCCCAAGCGCACAGACAAGTTCAAAAAGAGGCCACCGTGCAATGTTTGGTGGACGCCGCATCGTTGAGCCGTGCTGCAGCCCCCCCCCTCTGAGCAAGGCCCCTCCTGAGCACACAAACACACACACACACACACACACACACCCCAGCAGGGGAGGGAGGCGGAGGGCTGAGGGATGGGACGACAGCCGCGCCGCGCTCCGCGGACGTGACAGGCGCGCGGTCGCTGAACAAGCGGCCCCGAGGAGGAGGAGGAAGAGGAGGAGGAGGAGGAGGAGGAGGTCAACAAAGACATCTGCGTCTGCGGGGGGATTAACCCCCTCCCCCCAGGTCCCTGAAATTCACGCTGCACATGGGTCGAAGCTTCTGAGATAGAAGAGGGCGCTGCGGTGTAAGTCTCCCCCTCCTGGTCATTGCAAATGACAGGTCGGTGCTGCCGAGGGGTGGGAACTTCAAAGGAGGAGGGCGACATTCCATGACCGCTGCAGCTGGTGATGCACACAAGTGGGAATTTCGGACGCAAGGAGAATGAGGGCATTTACGTATGCTGTGAAAGTCCCTCCTGACCCTTGCAGCCAGTCCAGCGTAGGGGTGGAAACTCCTGATAAAAGAGGGCGACTTTCACGTCTGCGGGGTCAATCCCCTCCTGATCCTTGCAGGCGGTGCTGCGCACGGGTCGCAACCCATGACGGATAGGAACTTCCGAGGAGGAGGAAGAGAAAAATATTATACGTATACTGCAGATTCCGGCCTTAACGACGTGGGCCCTGGTTTCTGACACCGCGCGATTCGTTCAATCTCGAACTAACTCCGCGATCGAAGGTCCCCAGAGGCTCTCGATCACATCTTTCGCGTGCAAGTCTTCATGTTGTTGACTGCGGGATGCGGTGGGGCGGGGTTTGGAGAGAAGAGGGGAGGGGGGGGGGCAAACCCGACACCAGCCCCCACGTGGAGCACCCGCGCCAACGTCGCCGCCAGATGGAGGCGGCGCGAGCCTACCGTATTTCGGCAGTCTGCCGCTGATCCTTGCAATCGGTGCTGCACACGGGCCGAAACTTGCCAGTCACGATCGCCGGGCTGAAGCCATACGGGCACTCGCCTGTAGGGGCCAACTTCACGCCGCGGGTACATCCACTGCCAGCCCCGTCACGATTGCTCCTCACCCCTCACGGGGAAGCAGGGACCAGGCAGGAGGGGGCAAAGAACGGATGCGGGAAGACGGGGGGCCGGGGTAGGGCAGATGAAAGGGGGGAGGGGGAAGAGGTATGAGGAACAAGGGAGGGGTCTCCGTTCGCAAAGTCGGTCGTCGAGACTGAACTTGGTCCTAGAAGACAACCTGACCGAGAAGGACCGCAGGCCCTGGGAGTCAAGCAGGTGCAAGGCTGCGGCCAACGCCGCGTCGAGAACGTCAGGCGACTGGGAGCCAACCAGGGTCAATGCGGGCACCCCCCCACCATCCATTGTAAAAACAATACAATGCACACTCTGCCTCCAAATTCGGAACATGCGCAGCGAACCCGATGCGGCCCGGGCGGGGGCAGCGGCTGCGGCGGCTGCGGCGGTGGCGGCGGCGACGGTGGCGGCGGCGGCGGGGGCGGCGGCGGCGGCGGCGGTGGCGGGGGCGGCGGCGGCAGCGGTGGCGGCAGCGGCTGCGGCGGCAGCGGCTGCGGCGGCGGCGATTCGGCAGCGGGGGCGGCGGCGGCGGGCGGCGCGGCGGCGGCGGCGGCGGACAGCGGCGGCGGCGGCGGTGGCGCGGCGGCGGATTCGCCACCACTAGCTGCCCATCCAAAGACGACTGCTGAGTATGCCGTGGCTCGGCCCAGGCTCGGGTGCTACGTATGTGTTGGGAGGGCGGGTGGGAGTGAACGAGACGGCTTGCGGGCGGGGAGGGGGTCTTGACCCCTTCCCCTTACCCCCTCCCCTGGACCTGGACGGGCGTCTCGCGGGTCGTTGGAGCGTCCAGAACGGCGTCGGCGAGGAAGCCAAAAGCATAGGCTTCACTAGGGTTTTGGGACATGTTTGCCTTTTGGGGACTCCCGAGGGGCAATGCGAATTTCGACCCTCCTCTTCTTTGATCGATCTCCGCCAAAATGGCTCCAAAAGGCGCCCAGGAGGCCCCAATAGGCTCCAAGATGGCCCCGAGATGGCTCCAAGCGGCCCGAAGAGGCCCCCCGAGACACCAACGACGCCCAAGCGCTTTCCAGGCGCTGAAGAAAAAACACCCAAAACGTCCCAATAGGCCTCCAATGAACGCCCAAGAGACATCCCAAGAGGCTCCGAGATGCAGACACGAGACCTCTAGCCCTTTTGGTTGCCCTTCTCCTCCTGTTCTTCCTTCCTCCTCCTACTGTTTCGATTGTTATACCTCCTCCTCCTCCTCCTCCTCCTCATCATCATCATCACCATCACCATCACCATCACCATCATCATCATCATCATCATCATCATCATCATCATCATCATCAGCATCATCATCATCACCATCATCATCATCATCATCATCATCATCATCATCATCATCATAATCATCATCATCATCATCATCATCATCATCATCATCATCATCATCATCATCGTCATCATCATCATCATCATCATAATCCTTCCCCCTAGTCCCTCATCATTCCATCCAGCCTGCTCCTTTTCCTCTTCCCTCCTTCGCACGATTCGGCCGTCCACCTGTTTGCTTCTGCGCTTCCCTGATCACCTCAACTCGCCTGGGCATCGTTTCTGGATGGGCTGGTGGGGGTATGTGTTGGTTGGCGGGCGCGAGAAACACGTCGAACGCCGAGCGTGCTACGGCGAACCGTGCCGGGAACTCGCCTAACGGGGATGTTTTTTTAGTCAGCGGCCGCGGGCGAGCGCGCCAGCGGCGGGTCAGGCCAAAGCGGGCTACGCAGAGACTAATTAAGTAAAGGCAGCGCGAACAGGCTGCGACGAACGCAGCAAGCCGAGGCCTCACGCGGCGGCCCAGCGGCGGGTGGGTGGCAGGGGAGACTGAAACTGAGTCGAACTGCCAGCGCGCAAATATGCAGAGCGTCGGAAACACCAGGAAGTTGGAATAGCCGACGACCAAGGTCAACTCCGTAAATTAAAGCATGAGACCGAACCCCGGGCAACGCCTAGTGGGGATTCGCGAAACGTCCGGAATTCTCAAACGCGGCACGCGCTGAAGCGGGAACGCAGCGTTTCCTGATGTCGGACTACGGCCAACGATCTGGCGATAGCGCCGTTCCGTCGGACGTGGTGCTTATAGAGATCATATGTGGCAGACGCTGCGCCGGGAACGCTATGGCCAATGATACACGCATGCGGCCGCCGCTGCAACGACGGCGTGAGGGAATACTGATGGCAGTTCGCACATGTTGCAGCGTTCGCAGCGGGGACCGCACTTTCACTCATGCAAAAGCACGGTGGCCGCTACTTTGGAGAGTCATTCCAGTGGACGGAGGCTCCTGGGATATCGTGGTATACGCAAGATGCCGCAGGTGCGGCTAACAGTGGCCGGGAGGGGAGGCAGCGCATCCGTCGAGCGCGCTGCTCAACTTGCCTGCCTGGCGTGGCCACGCAGCGCGCCCGCAACATGCGCGCCCGCACGGCGGACAGCCAGGCATCCCTGTGGACGCAGGTTGACGACCACCTGCTGTGGTTCCGTTCGGTGGAGGAGGGCAACGGAGAAGGTCGCGAGCCCTTGTCCCATGCGCCGCGGAGGCAGCGGCGCGGTACCTGGCACCAATACCGGAGCCGAGACGTCGGCGGTAGATATGGATAATCATGGTGATACGGGCGGACTTCACACACACAATCCCCATGTTGCTGCGACGCCCTGGTCTGAAACAGGGAGGAAGAGCAGGCAAAGAAGGGAGGAGGGGCGGAACTGGAGGGGGGATTTTGGGAGGGACGGGCAAGAGAAAAAAACGCAGCGGACACGTGCGATGAGAAACCATGCAACAAGAGATCTTTGGGACTGTCCTCGACGGTCTCTGAAGGCCCGAAGGCGCCCCAGAGATTCCGCGTGCCCCTGGGGCCATCAACGGACAAGGGAACTTAGATGAAAAACGCGCGGCATAAACATACTTACTCTTTTGACGGTCCGTGGAGATTTCATGGATCTGCGCTGGGCCCCCTCCCTGGCACGTGGAGCGCCTTCACTGACCAACATGCAAATACTTGTCATCCAATGTTTCCCCATGCGCAGGGTCACGCGGCCCGCTACCAACCGTGCGGCTTGCCCTGCACGGCATGTGCTTCGCCTAGATGGCCGCGACCCAACTCCGTCGCGCATCAGCGACAGCGCGCCGCCGACGACCCAGAACACGAAGCCCGACGGTGTCTCACCGCACGCTCGCTTCAGGAAGACGCGACTTCGACGCGGCCGAACAGGCGGGGGAACGCATTGCGAATGATGCGCTGTTCGAGTTATGGGACTTTCGAGGTCACGTGGCCACTGCCGTCGGGGACGTCGGGGACTCCTTTAACTTATCAGACCGTGGAGCGCGATGGGCGTTCGAGCACCTCGGGGCCGCGCGCGATGTCAACCGTGGACAGGCGCGAGCAGGGCCGGCGTCAGATTTCTGCCGCGCCACGGGGACGCAGCGCACCATTACTCTTCACGCGGAGACATGCACCGACGACGCGGCCGTCAGCATCGTGAACTTCTGGTGCGCCAGAATGAGTCCGCCGTTGGCTTTGCAGCGACGGTGCGGCCATAGACTGGGCCGAAGAGTCCTGGTCATTCGTGGAACCCACGGAGATAGCTACAATGGCGGCTGGAGGCTCTGCCGTCGTTCGCAACCGCACCGAGAGGGGGCGCGGCGCGCGGTGCCCATGTGACCTGGAGCAGAGGATGAAAACGATGCCCTACGCTTCCGAAGCGCACAAGCAGCCTCTGGGGGCCTCCAGGGGCCCCCGGGCCCCCAGAGGCATCCGAAAACCGCGCACTTTCGACGGCGACGGCGGCGGCGGCGTCGGCGGCGACATCCGGAAGCCTCCGTGGAACTCCGCGGCCAAATGTGGGTCGCCGCAAGCTTCTCGGAAGCTCCCGGCGGCACCGCCTCGGATGCGGCCACGAGCCACGCTCGGCTATACCCAGGCGGACGGGCCTGCGGGGCTCCCAGGACGCCCTCGCGGCGCAGGACAGAGCGCAGGCTCCGCGCCCATCCCGTATGCTCGGCGATGTGCTGGTGCCTGCGGAAGGCCCCCTGGGGTCGCGGGACGCTTCAGGAGGCCTGAGGGGTGGTTAGCCCGGGCTCCGGTTCGGTGCTGCGGGGCGCTAGGAGGTCTGGGGCGTTCCTGGGAGCTCTGGCGGGCTGTCCGAACCTTGACGGCCACATGGGGACTGCTCGGAGGCCCTCGGAATTCCCGTGACGGTCTGGGCGGGCCTCGAAGGGCCTGGGAGGTACAGGGCAGCTTTTAATACATAGGATTTCTTGCAATAAATAGGATTTGAATACATGGTGAATATATGATTAAATTCATGCATGAACTCATCGTTGTTCTTAATACTGAATCCCTGCCTTTTTAAGACATGATCCGCACGCGGAGCATGTATAAAAAACTGCACTGTAGCCTGTCGAAGGCTCCAAGGGGTCTGGCGGCAGGGCCTCGGGGAGCCTCGAGGGACCTGGGAGGCCAATTCCTTAATTCCAGATCTGGGCGGGTCTCGAGGGGCCTGGGAGGCTGCGGGCGACCCGGAGGTAGCCTGTCGGAGGCTCCAAGGGGTCTGGCGGCAGGGCCTCGGGGAGCCTCGAGGGACCTGGGAGGCCAATTCCTTAATTCCAGATCTGGGCGGGTCTCGAGGGGCCTGGGAGGCTGCGGGCGACCCGGAGGTAGCCTGTCGGAGGCTCCAAGGGGTCTGGCGGCAGGGCCTCGGGGAGCCTCGAGGGACCTGGGAGGCCAATTCCTTAATTCCAGATCTGGGCGGGTCTCGAGGGGCCTGGGAGGCTGCGGGCGACCCGGAGGTAGCCTGTCGGAGGCTCCCAAGGGTCTGGCGGCAGGGCGTGCTCGCCACGGGGTGCCGGAGGGGTGCCGCAGCGAGCCCTCCTGCGGGGGGGCGGCCGCCAGAGGACGCCCGCGGGTCCCCCCGAAGCCTCCCTGAGAAGCCACATCCAAAAACTCATCCAAATCCTGGACGGTCCAATACAATATGCAACAAAACACACTGGACGAGCTGTTACCTAACAGCGAAGACTGATAGGTTTCTAATAGGTAGGGTCAAAAGAAACGTCATGACGCCCCAGGAAAGTCTGGGCGCGATCCGGGGGAGTGCCGGAAACTTTTTTTAGCCAACACTTACACACTTCGTGGTCTTCGAGTTCCCAGAACTCCATTCCCGGGCCACATTCTGAATGCCCGGAGCCAACTGTAGGCCACTTCGTGGTCTTCGAGTTCCCAGAACACCATTCCCGGGCCACATTCTGAATGCCCGGAGCCAACTGTAGGCCACTTCGTGGTCTTCGAGTTCCCAGAACTCCACTCCCGGGCCACATTTTGAATGCCCCGAGCCAACTGTAGGCCACTTCGTGGTCTTCGAGTTCCCAGAACTCCATTCCTGGGCATGATTTTGAATGCCCCGAGCCAACTGTAGGCCGCTTCGTGTTCTTCGAGTTCCCAGAACTTCACTCCTGGGCCACATTTCGAATGCTGAGGCAGGCTGATGCTGAGGCTGAGGGAGGCTGAGGCTGAGGCAGGCTGAGGCTGAGGCCGAGGCTGAAGGCAGACTGAGGCTGGGGCTCAAGCAGGCTGAGGCTGAGGCTGAGGCAGGCTGAGCCCGAGGCTGAAGCAGGCTGATGCTGAGGCAGGCTGAGGCTGAGGCTGAGGCTGAGGCAGGCTGAGGCACAGGCTCAGGCAGGCTGAGGCAGGCTGAGGCTGAGGCTGAGGCTGATGCAGGCTGAGGCTGAAGCAGGCTGAGGCTGAGGCCGAGGCTGAAGGCAGACTGAGGCTGAGGCTGAAGGCAGACTGATGCTGAGGCTGAGGCTGAGGCTGAGGCTGAGGCTGAGGCTGAGGCAGGCTGAGGCTCAGGCTGAGGCAGGCTGATGCTGAGGCTGAGGCTGAGGCTGATGCAGGCTGAGGCTGAGGCAGCCTGAGGCTGAGGCCGAGGCTGAAGGCAGACTGAGGCTGAGGCTGAAGCAGGCTGAGGCTGAGGCTGAGGCAGGCTGAGGCTGAGGCTGAGGCAGGCTGATGCTGAGGCAGGCTGAGGCTGAGGCTGAGGCTGAGGCTGAGGCTGAGGCTGAGGCTGAGGCTGAGGCTGAGGCTGAGGCTGAGGCCGAGGCTGAAGGCAGACTGAGGCTGAGGCTGAAGCAGGCTGAGGCTGAGGCTGAGGCAGGCTGAGGCTGAGGCAGGCTGAGGCTGAGGCAGGAAGGCAGACTGAGGCTGAGGCTGAAGCAGGCTGAGGCTGAGGCTGAGGCAGGCTGAGGCTGAGGCTGAGGCAGGCTGATGCTGAGGCAGGCTGAGGCTGAGGCTGAGGCTGATGCAGGCTGAGGCTGAGGCAGGCTGAGGCTGAGGCCGAGGCTGAAGGCAGACTGAGGCTGAGGCTGAAGCAGGCTGAGGCTGAGGCTGAGGCAGGCTGAGGCTGAGGCTGAGGCAGGCTGATGCTGAGGCAGGCTGAGGCTGAGGCTGAGGCTGATGCAGGCTGAGGCTGAGGCAGGCTGAGGCTGAGGCCGAGGCTGAAGGCAGACTGAGGCTGAGGCTGAAGCAGGCTGAGGCTGAGGCTGAGGCAGGCTGAGGCTGAGGCAGGCTGAGGCTGAGGCTGAGGCTGAGGCAGGCTGAGGCTGAGGCAGGCTGAGGCTGAGGCCGAGGCTGAGGCAGACTGAGGCTGAGGCTGAAGCAGGCTGAGGCTGAGGCTGAGGCAGGCTGAGGCTGAGGCTGAGGCTGAGGCAGGCTGATGCTGAGGCAGGCTGAGGCTGAGGCTGATGCAGGCTGAGGCTGAGGCAGGCTGAGGCTGAGGCCGAGGCTGAAGGCAGACTGAGGCTGAGGCTGAAGCAGGCTGAGGCTGAGGCTGAGGCAGGCTGAGGCTGAGGCTGAGGCAGGCTGATGCTGAGGCAGGCTGAGGCTGAGGCTGAGGCTGATGCAGGCTGAGGCTGAGGCAGGCTGAGGCTGAGGCCGAGGCTGAAGGCAGACTGAGGCTGAGGCTGAAGCAGGCTGAGGCTGAGGCTGAGGCAGGCTGAGGCTGAGGCAGGCTGAGGCTGAGGCTGAGGCAGGCTGAGGCTGAGGCTGTGACTGCGACTGCCGTTGCCACTGCGACTGCCATCACGAATGCGACTACGACTGCGAGAACAGCAGACTTCTACAACAGGATTCTCATCTGAATCTTAAGGGGAATGCTTCCAGATGTGCTCCTACATATCGCTGTTAGGTTGCTTTGCCGGGATAATTGGATTAGTTGTTTGAATCAGGTTTTTAGAATAGCTCCTGGAACTGATTTCGGAATAGCTCTGGGAAGCCTCATCCAGAAACTCATCCAAATCCTGGACGGTTCAGTACAAGATGCAACACAAAAGCACTGGACGAGTGGTCGGATTCGTTTTTGAATCAGGCTTTTGGGATAGCTCCCGGAACTGATTTGGATTTCGTTTCGGCGGCCCCCCGGGGGCAGTTTTGGGATGAAGCCTGGGGCACCCCCAGGGGCGGTTTTCGGATGAATCCCGGGGTTGCCCCAGAGAGGTTGCTGGATGAATTCCAAGGGTCCACTGTCGGCCGCTGTGGTGGGCCGCTGCTCGTGGTCGTGCTCGAGACCCCGCGCGCTTTGGCCCGCGCGGCGGCCCGCTCGTGGTCGTGCTCGAATCCCCCTGCATATCATCCTCGTCGCTCCTTGTCCTCCTCCCTCGTTGTCCTCCTCCGTCTTCGTTCTCAGTCCCTTCGTCCTCCTCCCCCGTCGCCCTCCTCCCTCATCTTCCTCCTCGTCCTGCTCCGTCGTCGGCCTCCGTCCTCCTCGTCCTCCTCCGTCGTCGTCCTCCTCCATCCTCGTCCTACTCGTCCTCCTCCTCGCTGGTCGTCCTCCTACATTTTCGTCCTCCCCCCTCGTCATCCTCCTTCCTCGTCGTCCTCTTCCTTCCCAACCCTGTAGGCTTCTTTATTTGGACGCCACCGATATCTCTTCTATCTCATTGCCGCCCCCGCTTTCCGTCAATATAGGGATTTCCCGGCCGTCATCCTGCATCCTGCTCCGTCGCCTGGCACCTCCTCCTCCTCCTTTCCTCCCTCGTGGAATTTGTTCCAGGACTTGTGCGGCACACGTGGGACCTCAGCCTCACCTCTCTTACGCGTCCCTCCTGCTGCTCATCCTCCCTCCCCTCCATCGTTCCCTCTGGGACGCTGTGCGGACGTTTTCGGCATAAGTCTCACGCGATGGTCCCCCCATTCCTCCCCTGTCCCCCTCATCCAAACCCTCTGCCCCTCTCGGTAGGTCTCCCGATGTTTCACCATTTCGTGGACCTCCTCCTCCTCCTCCTCCTCCTCCTGCTGCCTCCTCCTGCTTCCTCCCCCTGAAGTTTTCTAAACATGGTCTGGGGTGCTCGAAATCAGAGGGGGTCCCCGAACCCGTTCTTGAAACATGTCAAGCAGTGCCAAACAATGCCAAGCTACGCAAAGCACTGCAAAGAGCTGCCAAGGAGCGGCAACAATTGCCAAGCCTAGGGGGCGACCTTTTTCGCAGCTAGAAACCATGGCATTGCGAACGCGAGGCTGGCGCGACGCGCGGGTTGGGGCCATTGAAGAAGTCAGCTCCGAGAGACCTTGAAAGGATCCTAGAAACTAGAAATAAACAAGTTTTCGACTGCTCCTGGTCAGAGCTGACGGAGAACGCCAGGGGCGGCGCCGGAGGCACCGCCAGGGGGGCCCAACACAGATCCAAGAAATCCGCGTGGACCGTAACAAGTTGATATTCATGCCTTCGTCTGTTTATCGAGTGCCTGGGACCATCGACGGATAAGGAATTCCTATGGTGCACATGCCGGCAGGCCGATTCCGTACCGCCGGACCTAGGACAAAAGAGTACCCTTCAAGAGAACGAACCCCCCCGCCAGCCAATCTGAAGAACACTCGAGGGTACCCTCCCCCAGGATGCACAAGAACATCCAACAAACACGAAGACCACTAAGGCATCCTTCCAGAACCCACCTCGACACTCTACCTCAGACTGGCCGTACGGAATATCCGGTGCACGTGCTGGCAGGCCGATTCTGGAGGAGGAGGCGCAGGAGGATCGAGGAGAGAAGAAGAGAAGCAGGAAGGTCGATGAGAAAGGAGGCGGCGGAGGAGGAGGAGGAGGAGGCGCAGGAGGATCGAGGAGAGAAGAGGAGGGGCATGAGGAGGAGGAGGGTCGATGAGGAGGAGGCGGAGGAGGAGCGCCACTGCCAAGAAAGAAGGGCGGACAAGAGCACGAACGCAAAGAACGCCGCCCGTCCAGGGGCAAGAGAAATCCGCGCCCCTCAAGGAGGCTTTCCCGCGCGAGGACGAAGACCACCACGCAATACAGAGAACTACTCTTGCATTAAAGTGTCCGGGCATCCCGGGGTAGTACACTACTATATCACACAAGCCCTCTGGGCGGACAATATATGTGCAAATGTTCGCCACTGCTTAGGAGAACAAGGAGCCCGGGGCGGACAAACTGTTACGCAGCGCTCTGTCTGCTGCTATGCACTGTACCTGCTATGTTGGGACCTCCCGCCTAATTTCATCAGAGAGTGCAAAGGCGAGCAAAAATTAAAGTCAATGTTTGCCCCCGCTCCCCGCCACACCGAGCTAGAGGGTTACTGGACCAGATCCGAGAGGGCGGGCGCCTTCCTGAAAAGCGGCGACAGTCGAGCTCTGGCTGCCGACCCCAGGCGGGCCCCCCTCACCCCCCCCCCGCGTGGCGGAAACTGTGGTAGCACGTGCAAGTGAGATCGTAATAAACAGCGATAGAGACGAGCTGAGGCAACGGCAGAGGCAGGAACGGGGCGAAGCAGCGACGGGCGAGGCCGAGGCAAGAGACAAACGAGGGAGGAAACCGAGGAAGAAGGGGGAAGACAAACCGGCAAATCTTGGGGCACATGACATAGTGTGCGAGCCAATCCTGCCGGGGCGCACCGCAGAAGAGGCATGGCTTCAGAGGCTCCGAAAACCAACCAGAACAGCACCATCCATTGACAAGGGTGCGAAGGGTGGAGGCCATGACACACGGAGGCACCTGCTTGGCAATCAGAGCAAGAGACGACACAAGGCAATTCAGCATGCCGTCGGTACAGGGCATATACTTCCGAATGCGCCTGCCGATGGTGGCGGCTGCCTCCAGACCCTCATGTTGCTTAAGGTGCTTTGTCGTGGCTTTCTGAAGCCCGACAGTTGGGAGAGTCGGAGCGCCACAAAGAGCAGACAGGCTAGTATACGTGGATTCCATGTGTGAGTAAATGGAGCTCTGGAACCAGGGGTTCGCCCGGAATGTGACAAGGCACTCAGGGTCATCAGCCACCGACGCAGTGAGAGCCCTGATCCGATGGAATGCGGGCGAGGCGGCCGCACATCTGAATTGGGCAGCCCGGGCCTCCCTCCAAAGCCTCCGGGCCTCGACGGGAAAACCAACCTGCGATAGGGACAAGAGGAGGCCAGACGAGAAGGCATTGCGCGGGGCTGCGCACAAGACCTGATGGGCAGATGCTTCAACCCGCAACATGTGGCCACTGGGGCGATAGAACTGGCCAACATACATCAGGGTGGAGAAAGCAAACACATTGTAACGAGCGACGCTGCGAGCGAGACCGAGGCCAAGCGGAGGATGAGGAGGAGGAGGAGGAGGAGGAGGAAGAGGAGGAGGAGGAGGAGGAGGAGAAGGAGGGGGAGGAGGATCAGGAGGAGGAGGAGGAGGAGACGGAGGAGGAGGAGGGAGGGAGGGGTAGGATCGAGGAGCATGTGGAGAAGGAGGCGCATGAGGATCGAGGAAAGAATGGGAGGAGGAGGAGGAAGAGAGGAGGAGGAAGAGGATCCATCGAGGAGGAGGGAGGATCGATCCAGAAGGAGCGAGGAGGAGGAGGAGGAGGAGGCGGCGTCGGCACGACACTTGCGCCTTCAGGCACCAGGCCCCCCAGGCACCAATCTTGGGGGG